>JAQFZE010000158.1:0-36459 GCA_034695245.1 Dicyrtomina saundersi
TTTTAGTTTAATATATTGAAATACATTCAACTTCAACATTAGTATTAAACGTGAGTGACTGGCCGCGGACGTGACACATACGTACATACGTATATTTACACACGTATGAAAACAGCGAAATAATTCAATTTCTGTGTACAGATTTTGGATTTGGTAGTAAAATACATTACAAACTGTGACTGTGTCGCTCCACTGACTGTTAGTATGTATTTAACATCATAACCAATTAATTGTCTTAAAAATGAGTGAAATGAAACAAAGTGAGCTAAGCACTGCTGCTGGCGTTAATGTAGCTCCCATAGCAGTTCAAGAAAATAAAACCCTTGACCAGCAGAAACCTTCCGAATCCGATCCGTCCGCTGGAATCGTTCTGTCCAAAAAAAAATTAAAGCGGCTGGCCAAGCAAGCACAATGGGAGGAAAAGAAAAAACTAAAAAGGTTACATAAATTGTTGTTTATTTTAAAGCTTTCTGCAAAAACTTTGCATGTTTTAATGACTTTCAACTTTTAGAATTTCCCGAATGATTTACCATAATTTAAATTTTGTATAGGAAACTTCAAAAAGACAAGAGAAAAGAATCAGGTATGCCCAATAGAACAAAAGGTGGTGGGAAAAGGCGAAGGAAGTTTAAACAAATGAAAGATTCGTCATGCAAATTACATATTGTAGTTGACCTGTCTTTCGATGAACTCATGATTGAGAAGGTAACATAATTTTAAGATCTACACAGTTTATACAAAAAGTACTTTAACATTTGATTCATAATAATATTCTGACCCGAAATTTCTGGCATTGCTATTTTGCGTTTACATTTACATAGGATCTTCTAAGAACTGCGAATCAAATTAATCGGTGCTACAGTGTCAACCGGGCATTAATAAATCCTACCCAGTTCCACGTAACTAGCTTCGATGGGTTATCAAAAATAGCTATGTCTAAGCAAATCGGATTTAGTAACTGGGATGTAAGATTTGATCGCTAAGTAAATTATAACTTCTGCCATCGCAGTAGTCAAATGAGTGTTAAATTGGATTGGCATTAAGTTTGTTTTCTACTCTCAGGTAACATTTCACGAGAAGCCTTACGACGAGGTATTTGATAAAAGCAAAATTGTTTACCTAACAAGTGATTCACGCAATGTACTTACTGAATTAGACCATGAAAAAGTGTATGTAATCGGGGGACTCGTAGACCATAATGGGAAGAAGGTAAAAACGACAATTATGTAATTTCTTGCTTGTTTTGCTTGTAATGAATCTGTTTATAATATAAAGTACACAATTATTTAACACATCTTCAAATTCGAATATGATCATGATGTAGTGTGCATTTTCGTCTATCTTTAGGGACTTTGTCATCAGTTAGCGGTTGAAAAAGAAATTTCCCATGCTCGTCTCCCACTCATGGAATATATTGACATGAAGACAAGATGTGTTCTTAGTATCAACCAGGGTAAGCTAAATTCCATAAACGAAAATTAAATGAAAAACTTAATCATGCGGTGCCAGCATATGGCCCAATGACTGTCTTAAAAAGTAATGTTTTTGTGTTAATGTAATTTTTATTTATTTTGCTGTTTTACATCTCTGTGCTTCTTTTAGTTTTCGCTATCTTAGCTCACGTTTCAGGAGGAAAAGCGTGGCAACAAGCAATTTTAGATGCAATTCCTCAAAGGAAAAATGCTCAGCCCCGAGAAGACCAAGATTCGTCGGACGATGAAAGCGAAAAGGGTGATTAGTTTTTAGATGTAATAATAATTATATCAATTATACTTCTGGCCTTTTTATTATTGCTGCTAATTTTTATTACCGTGATTGTTCCATTGAATATAATAATTATTATGCTTGTATGTTCAAATGTTGCAAAATAAAATTGTGCTGTTTAATTATCGCACACACAAAATTTTATTTATTTATTTAAATTAGCTGTGGTGGATGACTACGTCAATCAATTTTCCACTTTTATTTCTCACATTTTGTTAGCAAAAATTGTCACCTTTCTGAAGCGGCGTCGTACTTATTCTTACATTATTTTTAAAAACCAAAGAAACATTCTGAAACATTTACGAAAAGAGTGTACCTATATAGCTTTGAAAGTAAACGGAGGTACTTAAGCTTGCTTTTGAGGCTTGACAAAAACTCGCTTCCGCTTTTGACTTCGTAATGTTTGAGTTAATTTGGCTAATTGTTGATGAACTTCTCCAAATATTTCTGACTGCTCTTCAGATGGTATCGTCGACCTGATTTAGATAAGAAGTAAGTTTTTTTTACAGTAATATATAAAACGAGGTGAAAATAAATAATTTTAAGAATTAACTCCTTCCAAACGTATTAAATAAATACAGGTGTCCACAAAAAAGTAATAGGCATTTCTCGGTGAGTTACATGATACGTTGATTTCATAAAATCAATATTTACCTGTAGGTCTTCATAAGGTCAAACTTGTCGTGTTCTACATTCTCATGTTTTTTGAATGCTTCATACTTCTTTAACTGCCATCTTTCTAAACCGCCTTCCAAATTTTCTACTCCTTTTAAATCCCATAAATGCCATTTAGCACACCATGGTTTAGGCTTCAATTTGAGCTAAAAATAGAAAAATAAATGGAGGTGACCAAAATTAGTTGAAATTCTAAGCATATTTTGCAGTTACTGTTACTAAAAATATAACAGCTCTATATAACTGATTGTGAGTGTCTCGGTATCTTCCCACCTTAAGAGGATTGACGGGTACAGGAGCATCTGCGGATCGTAACTCTGGAGTCATATCAAAAGGAAATGTCGAATACTCAATTGGACAATCTCTTAAATACCGCAAGTTTTCATCTAGTCTTTTCTCCAGTTTCAGTACACTAATTGTCTGTATTGTCGGGTTGTACATTTCATACATGATTTCAACTCCTAAAAATGACAATAAACATATTAATTGCTTTTATGAAATAATTTGCAGCGTTATTGGTAGAACTAATAAAATAAATGTTAACTACCGTTTACATTGTCAAATATGGGAATAATATTTGATATTACAATTATGTTACCTACCTTGCCCATCCACAGCATTTCTAAGAACAAACCATGCGCGGAGACCACAACCTCCTCGCTCCGTACAAATCCCAACGAAAGTATTAGCTTTCCCAGGTGCATTCGTATCCGAAACAATCACTTTCATAATGCTTCCTAAAACATTAATAATAATCAATAATGAACGATTTCGTCAATGATTTTCTTCAACCTATTCAATATATTCAATCGACAATACAGCTTTTGTATAGTTTTATAAAATACATTTTCTCCTTTCTCGATAAAAAAAGAAGTAAAGTACACACCAACATAGAACTCTGGAATATCAAGGTTAGATCTTCTTCGAAGCATATCAATTCTTTCTAGCTTCTCCCGGATTCGATTTCTCCAGTCAATTCTAGGATCTGGTAAAAATTCTGGATAGACATAACGGAACGGTGCAAAATTATCCTCTTTTGGTCTTGCTGTTTTCGGTCCAGGCGCTGCCTCAAGTGATTTAGCTTTTAATTCCCGGTCCTTGACTTCTTGTTCCTTATTCCTTGCATCTTGTAGCTTTTTAGCCAGTGCTTCCTTTTCTATTGTCACTTGATTTATACTTGTCCATAGGACTGTAAAGAAAACAAAAGTTGACTTTTACATCAAGAAAATAAGGGATAAATGTACTTACGGAGTCACAAGTTTCGTCAATACATACATTCCTCACTACCAAAACTTACTTTAGCGCTACATCTGACATATATAATTATTGCTATTGATAATTTAATTATACTTCTGAATTCGATAAACTTACATCTATTTACTAGTAAAGGGGATGTCTGGCTGACGATGATTCGCGGGTTAATCCACATTACAAAGTCGGTTGAATGGGAAAATATGACAATTCCTCGTAAAAGGTGAAAGGCAAACTCACAGTTAACAGCTCACAAAAATAATAACAACATTAACAACTGATTAAAATCACAATTAAATACTTTCAGCCACATGAATTCACCGACTACCGGGATTTTCTTACCTTCGGTTTTTGAGCTTTGAATGAGGTGCCACAAAGCTCATGTGGCCCCATAGTCAATGTAGAAAGTCATCCATAGGTAACGCTCTACGTCTTCCAAGTGGAAAGGCGGTAGAAACCACAGAGGAGCTTCTAGTTCATAAATTCCGTCTAATAACTTTAATAATTAATAATTCCTTAGTATTTTGACTGTAGTATATTATATTATGTCGAATTTAGGCTTTTAGGTACCTAATTATACATCTAAATAAATGTACTAGACTATTAACTTGACTAGTAGTTCTCTTAAATATGTACTATCTAGGTATAAGTACACCTACTCAAATGCAGTACCTTTTAAATGGTAACTTAATGCTTCCTCGTCTAGTTGTCCATAACATTTTTAGCCTATAATATCTGTCGGTATAAAGTAAATACTTAATAAAACATTATTTAAAATTTTTACCTACTTTTGATAGTTTCAGACTGCAGGTTACACCCCCAACTAAAGCTCTTGAATGTACCCAACAAGAATAATTAATATTACTGTACCAACAAAACAACACTGCATACTTAGCACATTTCGTTTTCAATTTCCCTGAATTTCCTTTTATAATTATAATATTACCAAAATTAATGGATCTCATAGAGCCACTACATAAAATTAAATTACTTCAGTTTAATTCAAAAAATACGGCATACTACATATTATACATAATACAAAAGTACTTATAGGGTTAGCTGTACACACAAGTGCTTACACCAATGCAAAATTAAATTCCCCCCTAGCTCTCCTCGGCCGTACTTATTCTTAGTTTCTATTCTTCCATTTTAATTGCATACCTAACTGCCCATATTGTTGTCGGCAAAAGCTCAAAAATTCTACATAAAGAAAAGAAAATGACGGAGAAATGAATAGGGCCGGACGTGATCTGGTTAAGATAGTCTCTACACAATTTGAAAAATAAAATTATAATGTCAATGTTTTACCTTTTCTCATTCTTTTCTTCGTCTTTTCTTAGTCTTTATAATCTAATCTGCATTGTGTGCTGTACTCATTTTCCGTCTACTTAATTGCTAGGCACGCGATTGAACTTCTAAGTAAAAGTTCCATAGTTCAAGAGAAAGCGTTGAGGATAAAGGGATAAACGGCTCTAAGCTATCTATATACACGTACACAGTAATACACACGGTCCAGGATACCACGCTACGAAATCTACCTACCTTCCATGAAGTTGTTTTACTTTAGTTTTTTTTTGTATATTATAATTATAACTAAATTGAATCGCATACTTATTGTTAGTTAGGCTACAAGCTTTTCTTCTGTTTTTTTTATGAGATGGAATAACCGTTCTCGAAACCGTTTCTACATGACATGACATGCCATATAATAGAACGGTTCATTCATTGGCACTCGCACGCAAGCAAGCACACGATGAAAGGGTAAGTGTAAGTGTTCTCTCTCTCAAAAAACTTCAAACTATACGTTCAGGTCCAGCACTACTATAATACTATAATAACATCACCGCTAACGGCGAACACCCGAGCTTTTTTGACAGTATTAGAATTCTAATATTCGCAAATACAATAAATATACACTCCCGGTAATCACGTATTTTCCGGTTTTTATTAAACGCTCAACTACTCCTGTACTTTCTCTTATCTACATTTTTGAGCTTAGTAATCTAACATCAACTACATTATGTACCTTTGAGCCTTTTTAGTATAGTGCCATGTAGTTATCTCGTATCGTATCACCTCATCTCCATGAACCCTTGAACATACACAACAAGGTTAAGTATGGAGACGGCCTCATTCCTAGAAAATAAAACAAAAATACGAGTAAAATAATCAAGAAAACATAAGTTTACACAAGTAGCACATTTTTGCCTCGAGGCTCCTGCTCCTTTTCCGTTTCCTTCCCTCAAATTAAATATTGATTTGTAGATTTCACAGTCTATCTAGGTACACTTTCCATCTCTGTCTCTCTGTCTCTCTCTCTCGCTCGTATCTCCTGACTCCTGCCCTGCTGCATCTTCATAATATTCAATATTTGTCATGTCTCATATATCTTCTATAGCCGTTGATATGAAGCAGCTCAGGAGCATCCAAATAAAATATTATGGGGTCATCACTACTTCGTATTCGTATACGTTCCAAACGTATACTAATGACTGCGAAAAAGCTCAAAATACCTCCATTATGCAAAATGGGCTTCTCACAACTTTTCAAAATGATGAGTATTTAACTTAATAAATCTACATCATTTATCAGTAGGTAGGTTTGTTTTTTCCTTGCCGCGTTTTCAAAATTGATAATAATGCAATATCGTTTTTTTAAGTTCTGCGCTGGCAGACTAAAATACGCAGCAATTTTTGAAAAATTATATTCGGGTTTGGTATGCACCTTTGTGAAATGAGTCCAATTCTGTATAAGTACTTTTGTTTTTATAACTTTGTATTAATTAATCAAGCTTCAAATAATGGAAATATCGAAAGTATAATGCGAAACTTTTCGATTTTGTTTTTCGATTTGTTTCCGAAATAAAACGAATTTCAGAATTGCAGAGCCAGACAATTATATTATGTTATTGAGAACCAAGTCCATTAACCAGGCGAGACGCTATCAAAGAGAAAGAAGCAATTTAATGGGAAGCAGTGATGCTTCAAATATACGTTCCAATACAATACTTATGGCGTAGTAATAGTTTACACAGTCTACTATACCTACAATACAAAAGCATGGGCATATGGAACTGATGCAGACATTTCCCTGTTCCGTTTCCCATTAAAAAAAATGTATTTCCGACAGCAACAACAACTATACACAGTAATAAGAGAGGATTGCACAACTCATAAAATCTGAGATTGAGATCGAGATCGAGATCTAGCAATCCGCATCGCATCATATCACAATATAATGGGATATCAATAATGAACGGGGAAAAAGATAAAAGGGAGCAATATTAATGTAAAGGATTAAAAATGTGGAGTAATTAGGTTAACATATACATATACCTATACCTACCTATGTACAACTCTGATCTGAAGATCTGCTGAACATCCATTTGAAGGAGGAAGAAAGAAATCGTACATGTGTAGTGTGTAGTAATACAGATATGTAGGTGTGGTACTCGGTGCACATGTTGAAGAAAGGATTCATTCCATTACAAATGACATGTATGTATTACACATAGTCCTTGAGAACGGAAATGATGAAAAAAAAAATGATCTTGACGCTCCAACGATCCACTTTTTCATCTTCCAGAGCCAGAGAAACTCAGAGACGGCAATTTTTCCAACAACGTTCATCTCTCAAAATAATCTTAAAATCTACCTTTCTGCTTTCTCAATGTACTTTTGAACAGAGTCCCCGCCCCTATCTCTATCTCCCTTATTATGTCACTCTCGCTCCTCTCTCCTCTCCCATAGCACCAGCACAGCAGCTGCAAACGTACTCATTCTTTTCTCAGAGAAATGTAGAAAGACGAAAAAAAAGCAAAAGTGTTTTTATAAAAAAAACATACAAAAAAAAAAGAAGTGGAAGAAGTTGATCGTCTCTTGTGAAAACATGTATATGTATGTCATCAAGACATATAGAGGTGATAGGGAATATTATTATGTTTTAGAGTCAGATTTTTTTTTTAGAAAAAAGACTGATCGTAGTCTAGCTTAAGTAAGCGCATAAGACGCAATACCATCCATCTATCCACAATTTTGGACAGGCAAAAATGTGTTCTAGGGAAGGTAGATAGTACCCAAACCATACAGCAAATATGCCGATATCAGCAAACAATTATTTTTAAACTGATTTATTTACCGTAAATAGGTAAGTATACTACAGTTTTTATCTGATTTAAAAAAAATAATCTGAATTCTTCAATCCTTTGTTTAGGCTTCTCTTTTAAAAATCTAAGTTGCATCAGCATGCTTTTTCAAAGTAGGTTAGTTTACATTTTTTGCAAATTTAATTCGAAAAAATCGTTTTCAAAATTAGACAAGGAATTTATTATTTTACTAATTAAAACTAAAAATTCCGTCAGTATCACCGTCCAGTATCGAGACGCTACAGTAAAAATAGACACTGCATCACATACCATCACATAAATTTTATTAATTCACTACTTTACTACACGAGATTGTCAATATACTGCGCTTGTAAAAATGTAGCACGATGTTTTAATCAAATTAAAAGCATAGTAGCAGCTGGGAGCAGCCAAAGGATTCGGGCAGGAATAATGTGCACAATTGTCTAATAAATACATATGCCATTCCATCCAAAAGCCAGACCAACATTTCAAGTAATTACGCGTTTAAAAAAAAAGCGCTTGAAAAAATATTTTTCTTAAAAGAATTGAATATCATGTGTACTCTTTATACCTTGATCATAACCAAATTTTAATGGAATTAAATTTATTCTCATTAAATGTCTGTTACATATTATAGAGAGTACAGAGACAAAGAAAAAAAAACGCTTGAGCATTTTAAATTTGGTTTGATCGCATGCAATGAAGGCATAAGTGCTGGCAATAACTCAACTCTCAAAAGGAAAGCATATAATTTTGAAAGAATGTGAAAGGTGTGTCTGATATTGCTCTCTTGTTCAAACAATATGCAGGGCTTATGAAGGAAACAGAAGCCTACTTAGACAGGGATCTATGTACATGTGTGGGTAACTTCTTTATCTGATACATATACATAACACACTATGTGGCACTTGTTCCTACTATGTAGTTCCTATACAGTAGTATGTGTTCGACTTGGCCTATGTTTGATTGCACGGTTGAAGAAGTTTGAAGCTTATTTTTTTCCCCTGAAGCTTCCCTCCTCAATGCAATGTTATGCTCTCTCGTCCTCCGTCTCCGTCTCCGTCTCCGTCTCCGTCCACATCCACATCCAGACTTGTGAGGTGAAAAGTAAAAGGAGTAAAAAGTAAAAGAGAAAGTTGTCAAGGTGAAGGTGAAAGTGAATGAAGAAATAAGGGGAGAGAAAGTAGTTTGAGAGACAGACAGAAGGAAAGGAAGGAAGGAAGGGAGGAAAGGTGTAGGTGTAGTACTGTAGTAGTATAGTAGGGCTTTATAACTAAGGTATTCCACGCTTTCTCTCTCTCTCTCATGCGCTTTCCTCCGCCAAAAAAGAAAAAAATATATATTTCCCAGCTTGTAGTAAAAGCATATATATATATATATAGAAAAAGCATGATGTGTCTCGTCCGAATTCACCGAATCGGAATTCTATAGAGGTCCTTTACTTTTGAGTAGGGCGACGAATAGAGAGAATAAAATAGTTGCGCAGATTCCCATGTTTCCTTTTCCTTTCCATATATTCCATATCTTCTCTCTACTTTCATTTCATACTTTCTCTCTGGTCTTCGGTCCTCGGTCTCTGGCTCTTTCTCTCGCTCTCGCTTCCTACTTTGCCTTCTTCGTCTTCCTCCCTCTTTCCAGCATATAGCACAGCGAGCCTTGTGTGTCTGTGTGTTTGTGTGTGTGTGTGTGTGGAGTGTGGAGTGTGGAGTAATCTTCTACACAGACTTTGATTTAATAATCAATAAGGATCAGGACCTTGAATGGGATAGAGAGACGACAAGAAGAAGAAGAAGAAGCAGAAGAAGAGGATCGAGGCAGAAGAAAAAAAAGGGACAACGAGTGAAAAGAGAGCAGAGTGCGAGTGAAGGGTGAAGCGGAATCATGGAATTCCATCCTTGTGCTCAAATCAACTAAAAACTCTCTCTCTCTCTCTTTAACAACATAAGTACTATATTTTATAACAAAACTTTATTATTTTTACCTTCGCTCCTTCGCACCTTCTTCTATCTTCTATTTGATTGTTTTCCATCCTTCACACTGCTCACTCTGTCCCCGTCTCTTCGTCTGTCTCTCTCTCTCAGAATTTCTCTTTTTATTCATGGCACAACCCGCGTGTAGACGCTTGAACTGAGGACTTATGGAGAGTGGTCCACTTCTTGATCCTTATCTGTCGGTCAACCCTTGTTGTTGTTGTTGTGGTGCGGTGTCTATCGGGAATGGAATTAAAACTGTGGCCTCCATCTCCATGGTAGGTCATCATTATATTATAAATTCTCATTATTTTCATTTTCTAATTTAAATGTGTGTCTTCATAGTTTATCTATATGTACTGTCTAATTTCCTCATCTCTTATCCCGTATAATATATAACCTCCCGCAATACAGGGAGAGCACAGGCCATGCTGGCATAATGCTCCCCATTTAATTACTCTGTGAAGTGGCTATGGCTGTAGATTAGCGGATGTTATCAACTCTAATTAAGTTGGACGTAAATGGCGTGTTTATGAGTCCATTTTTGTATGTATATCCCTCTGTTTTCTATGTGTATCCTCCGCTGTAATTTCCCTAGAATTTCCCTAGAGTATATATTATTATGATACATTGTGAAAAGTATATTTTATTTATTCACATAACAACAGACACTTGGAGTGGGTTATGGCATCATGGGGATGTGGTTTGCGCTCAAAGCATTTATTTCCTCGAGTGGAGAGAATTTACCGGAGATACTGGCAATCTGTGCAGTCACATCCGTTGTTGGAGGAATCGTTCGATTTTTATCTTCTTTCTTCCTGCTCCGCTCCGTCAAAACTGTGAGTCTCTCTACTATATACCAACTACTGTCTCGATTAAATTATATTTTATTGCAATGTGATGTAAAGAGAGATGTAAAAGTGGAGAATGGAGCTCCATTCTCTAATAGTCTATGTTTATAGTCTAGACGATTATGAGTTAAATAAGACACAATCTTTAATTATTATATATTTTTTTTATGTTTTGTTTTGTAGGAGAGCAAGACAACGGCGAAGATATGGTGTGCTCTGAGTTTTGGCCTGGTCATTGGTGTGACAGCCATCATCTTAGCAGTGTCACAAAAAAATGCAGTGTTTTTTGAGAGTCTCGCAATTAAAATCTTCCTCTGTATGTGTGCACTGGACTTTCTCCTTCTGCTCTACTTTCTTTGGGTCATCATTGTTTTTGTGAAAGAGATTATCGACATGCCACCAGCATAGCATTCTATGTCTCTGTATATTTATTATAGACTACTGTATAAAAAAAGCAGCTCCATATATACAATGACTTGGTATACTCTCTCACTATATACATAGATAGATAGATAGGAAGGATTATCTTATGTCATCTTGTGTAATTTTATTTAATCAATTCAAAACAGAAGCTGAGCATAGCTATTGAGTACAGTGAGTGGACTCCACATTGGACTGTATAATAAGAAAGAAAGAAACTCTTTACAAAAACGTACTAATCTCTTCAACTATATAAACTATATAAGTAAAAAAAAAACACACTCTCTATAAATTATATACTATGTACTTTAATTCTCTTCTCTTCATACAACCTATACACAACTATATATACTTACAACTTAAGATTAACAATTATTAGAAAGTTCCATTTAGGTATATAGTTGGATCATTTTGTAATGCGTAAAAAAAAGTGTAATAAGGTTCTCCGTTTATTTTTTTTAGTAAGTATGAAGAAAGTTTTCAAAAACATTATTTTGTATTGTTATACAAAAAAAGTTTTCAATGTTATCAAGTTGGAGGAGCTGGTCTTCTTCAAATAATTACTTTGAGAGAGAGTGATTAATGATTATGATGACGAAGGATTAATTATGTAGATTTAATTCAAAAGTTGAATGGACGTCAGTATATAGTATAGGTACAGGTACTTTCAAAAGATTAGGAAATTATGTAGCCTATGGACAGAAAATCATGGAAATTTTCAATTTTCATTTATGGTCTGCAATAATTTGTATTATTGCAAATTTAATTGTACTCTAATTACATATCGTCTCTGTGAAGAACCAAAATGACTCATATCCAATTTAAGCTGGAATCAAAACGAGCTATGTCATAAAAACAAAATGAGAAACATGCGAAAAATATGTTAATTAGGAGTTTTTGAAAAACGTTTAATGTTCTAATTCCATGTTTTTGAAAAGGTGTAAAAATGTCTAATTCCGTGTTTTTGAAAAGGTGCACAATGTTTTAATTTCACGCTTTTGAAAAGGTGCAAAATTTTCTAATTCCATGTTTTTGAAAAGGTGCAAAATGTTGTATTTTAGATAGTTGATATTGTGATTAGCTAAAAATGGATATGGGTCATTTTGGTTCTTCACAGACGATATTTATAAAGTCGTATATTAAATGTAATACACATAATATACCTCTACTCAAGAAGCAAAATTATCCATCTCTCCAATTCTCAATAATGACAAGATTGCCCATCGCCATTGTTGGACTTAAATAGCGTCTAATTTGGTTTTTCAACACAATAATAAGCAATAAGAAATATCTACTAATGCTTATTTTGCCAAAAATAAAACACATTAAAAAATGGAGATTTGTAATTTTGCTTCTTTAGTATACCGATACGTATCTCCAACCTATATGTATATGTAAGTGTACGAGACGCAAAAATTCAAAAAAACTGACGAGGACGCAACGTAAAATTCTATAAATGTAATTGAAATGGTATTATGGAACTATATCTGTACATTTAAATATTGTTAACACAGAGTACTTCCAAGTTGTATATGTATTATGATATATATAAACCCCAACTATAATAATGTTTCAAAAAAAAAAAATCCAAAATACACACCTTTAAAAAAAATACAAACATCTCGCAAAAAAAAACACCACCACAAACCACAAAACAAATCTCATTGTTATCTACTATATATTATAATATATATATGCAAAAGCAAATGACAAAAAAAAAAGATTTACATGTTCATCTTTTTAAAATGAAGATCTTGAGTTGCAAAGTCCATATTCAAATTGTAACTATATACTATAAACATTCCACAGTTATTATTCTGATAGATAATTGTGACATATTAGATTTATAGATTGTCAGAATTTCTATTATATGATTATTTAATGTAAAAATAATATTTATAATCGAAACTTTTATTAGTACTTACGTGTATATAGAAGTAGAAATGAAACATTATTTCCAAATATTTCAGGACCGGAGATTATTTCCAATTTACATAATATTATTATGTACTCTTATGTCTACTTAGGCAGGAAAAAATCATGAGTGCATTATAATTAAATTGAGTAGTCAGGAATATATGTATGTATTTTATTATTTTGCTATTATTCTGAAAATGAAAAAAACTATAGATTCAGAATGTATATGAATAGACAGCTACCAGCATATATTAGGGGATGCCTAAAATAAATGATTAATATTTTAACCGACTAATATAATTATATTATATTATGTGGGTATACATTCTTCTTGAAACTTTACAACCCGGTCCGCTCCGGTCTCCGGTCCTCCACTCTCTATATATCTGCGCTCGCTCACGCCCTTTAATGGTTGGTGTGGCCCTTGACTTCTTCTCTATAAATCTGTCTTTAAAACTTTAACTTAAATATATAATAATATATTTAACACTATTATAAAATAACATATTAATAAAATATAAAAACATATGTACTGCAATAATGTAAGGAATAAGAAAGAAAATATAACATGTTGTTGTTACAATATTTCAGTTTCAAAAGAACATGCTCAAAAAAAAAATGTAAAAGTAGTTTCTTTACTTGATTTGATAACAGTATATTAGATGAATTGCAAATCGTAATTTCCGTGTAATTCTATAAAAATGAACTTTTTAGAGGTTATACTTGTATTATTATGATGATTAACGATGATTCATAAAAGTATTTACAATATTTTCAACAATACACACAAAAAAACAATTTTCTTATAATATACGTAAAATGAACGTTAATATTGTTATTACTATATAGAAAGTATATGCTTAATTTTGATATATATACAAGGTGTGTAGTATTATATAATTTTCGGAAAGTTGTTATACTGTATTATAAAAGACCCGCATGGTTAATTTTCAAGACAATAATTCTGTTGTTGTAAATTATCTTATTCGGAAAATTAATGATTACTGGAATAAAAATTTTCAATCAGTGCTTTGATCAGCCAGCATCTCCTTTTGTACTTAGTCGTAGTCCAATTTCATTTTTACTACTCCTATTCGCAAGCTACTAACAAGGATTTACAAAATAAAATAATTTCACATTTATTTTAGTGGTTTAGTAAAGTAATTTTACAAATAATTTTATTAATTAGTTAGTAGTTACGGTTCGTTTATGCAGCTAGAAAAACTTGGACATAAATCGATTTGGCGGGAGGCTCCTGAGTCCCCAGTGGGTTTCAGTCAGGTGTGATATAATTTAGTGTAATTATTTTGTCAGTTGCATGCGGTTAGGCAGTAAATAATATATGTTTGTTGAAAGTATAGTTATATAATTTTATAATTTTGTATAGTACTTAATAGTAAACTTCAGTTTTTATATATAATATATTCACTTTATTATCTCTTGCAACCAGGATTTTACTTAAGTACCTGCTATAAGGTAACTTTGAAGTTATAGTATTAACTTTTGACAAAAAATGACTAGTGAGCCAACTATTATTGTAGATGAAGAGGAGAGTTTACTTGAGTTGAAGCGAGATTACTGGGGTGCGAAATTTCCCAGTCAGATCAAGTCCTTGGATGGAAGATTGAGTTGGAATAAGATTTTTGAATGTACTCAATGTCCTCTTGTTCAACAGCCTCCCATTCAGTACCGAATAAATTTTATCAAGTTTGCCATTAAACAAGTTAAAAACTTTCTTTTCTGTCATAATAATAATATATCGTTTGTCACTGTTATAATAAAGCATTCAGCATATGTGTGCACTATGCCCTGTCATATCAGTATTTGTGATAAACAGTATAGTTGTGTATGTGTGTGAGCATAGAAATACTTTTAAACTTTTAGGTTTAACCAGGTAAAAAGGAGACAAGACGCATATAAGTTACTTTTTAAATAGGCATATCAAATATTCGTGAGATAGCTTTTCCTATCCTAGTAATATCTTATGCTATAGAATGCTAGCTTGAATAACACTGATTGGTATAGCTTGAAAGTTGGAAAAAATAGCAAGTGCGATTTGAAAATTGAAATAAAATGACTATTTTTTTTTTACTGTTTACCATTGTATGAACGGCACTACATTTATCTATGTCTATAAAATAGATTGAGTCGAAGGGAAAAGAAGATAGCAACGGGAACGGGAACGGCGAAGAGGAGGTGGATAAATGGTACGGGTGTTTGGAGAGCGTGTCTGCTGTTGGAAATGTGCTGCACGAACCGTTTTACCGTTTATATGATATCGATGAGACTGGTGGTGGTGCGGGTAGTAGTAGGAGTACGAGTAATCCGATTAAAATTTATGAGGAAGAGAAGGCGTTTGTGTCAGAAGGATCGACAGGTATGTATGAGTATTCACAGAGAAATAAAAGTCGACAAGGAAGGGATCCCTATCTCTTACTTACTTGCTATATATTTGAACGAATCTCGACAGGTCTAGTTTCATGGGAAGCTTCCAAAATGCTTTCAAAATGGATGACCATCAATCAGTTTATTACATCAATGAGTGTACCTGTACCTGGGGAAATGAAAAATGAGGAATTATGTACGTGGGCAGTCGAGCTGGGATGTGGCACAGGACTTTTAGCAATTACCATTATGAAGAAATTCTCGCACGTGACAAATTACCATGCAACAGATGTTCACCCCGGTGTTCTTGCCAGATGTCAGCAAAATATTCTGTCCAACGAATTACATGAGCAAATTCATATGACACAGCTCGACTGGGTGAAGGATCAACAGGGATTCTCAAAATGCTTCCAATCCTCTTCCAAAAAATATAAACAGCCTGGAATCCTCCTGGGAGCAGGTGAGTAATAAGATGATGTATATTGTATGTGAATCCATTACGAATGATAGACTACGAAACGAAATGCTGACAACGTAAAGACCCGTGTGAAGTGTGCAGCATGAAAATGTCCACACACGTCTTTCCATTGCATTGTGAGACATAAGACATAACGTCAATTCACCTATACGTAATTCATGTCGGGCAGGTAGAAGCATTTTGAAGCAAGAATGAATATACGTATGCAATATGTCATTATGTCATTAGATGGTAGTAGACTGCAAAGTACCTAAGTAGATACATTCATTCCCATTATAATATATTTGGATACATGAAAAAAATATTTAATACAGATTGAATAGCTCACTGATTTTTGTATATTTCAGATGTTATTTACGATGTGAGTGTGGTTGGGAGCTTGAGAAGTATAATTCAAGATTTTCTAAGAATAAAACCTGTTGGAAAGGTGTATTTTAGTTCTGCTATTAGAAATGAGGCTACATTAGAAGCATTTCAGCGTGAAATCCGTAAGTTTATGCATGCAGCTTTCGAGTCGAAAGTAAAATCCAATTTATATTCCTAACCGTAATGTTATGTGTTTTGTGCTATATTCTTGTTTTTTTTAAAATACACTATTTATTTTATTATAAACAGGGGAATCTAATTTGGAAATTGAAGTCGTACACTTCTGGGATGGCAAAAATGGTGTTATAATGGAAATAAAAAACCCATCTTGATGCTTCACTTCGAGCATGTAGTTAATGTAGTATAAGCAAATCCACAATTGAATTTCAATATTGTAAAATCCAAAAAAACCTCAACAAGCTTGTCGGAATATATTTAATTTTGGGTATCTATTTTATATTTTGTGTCTAACTCTTATGTTTCAAAAAGCAATGTGAAAAATAAATGATTCATGAGATTCTTTTTTTAGGCTAAATCTTTAAATAGAATAATGCAAATTTTTCAAAAACAGTACTTTTTCCTATTAAAAGATAAATCTTGCCGATATTCCAGAATAGGAGAATTATCTAGAGGTGCATACTATTCCCTCTGGTCAGTCTCAGACTTTATGATTTTTAACACATCAACGCGTAGAATTCACTTAGCCTGAACCCTCGCTATGAATAGACCGGTTGGTATTGAGAAAATAGAACCGAATAAATAGCAAGGCATCCTTAATTTGTCTTTCTTTTCGGTTTAATGCAAGCTATCAGTTGTACATTCTTTATTCGAACTTAATTTAACTTAACACCACATAATTGCTTTCTTGCGTATAATATCCTATTGTATAAGTTTTTATTATTACCTCAACAAAGTATACTGGTTTTATCTATTAGCATTTAAAAATGCCTATTTCAATAATGGAATGACATCAACTGAGACATACTGTACAGAACTATATCATAAAATTGAGTTTTGACAGTGAAATCTTGAAAAAGAGCATGCGCTTTCAATTGTTTTTACCTGTAAATCAAAACTGTTGGCAGACAATTTTTATAAAGAATTTCTCTGCACAATTTAATTAAATAATAACAAACAGAAAATTATGAATTGCTTCGGACAAGCAATCTTAATTTGCACACAAATGCATTAAGCTGATGATACATTAAAAAATGTACAGTAACAACGTAACAATGAAGGTAAATCGATTAATTAATGTAAAAATTGCAAAGAAAAGAATTAATTAATATAAAAGTGGCATAAAATACGTATAGTTGGTGCAAACAAATAATTATGGAATTAATTCGATCATGGTCGATGTTTACGAGCATACGACTCGTTTATAATTTACAATATAGTTAAACTAGAAACGATTGATAAATAAATATCATTAATCCAATTCTCTCAGTAAACAGTAGTCGTAAATAGCTAGATAGCATTCGAGATAGCGTGGGAATGAGATTTTGTCTTAATATTGAAAGCAGTGACTTCCTGGAGAAATGCATTCATATTATGAATTGTAGTGCCTCCAACAATCACCGCCAGCCGATTCTCATTTCGATTGATATTATGAATAGCTAACGACTCGGCATACGTAACGCCACCCATTATAAAGACAATTACTTCAGCCGGTCTCGTTGATGACAAATCACCTGGCCCACCCCTACTAGCGCTAAACAGTGGAAATTGGGATTCTCGCAATTTTCCTTTCAGTAGATCTTCCACAATTCCTTTCACCCATGGTGTATGTTGCGTATAAATATTTTCGACTCCTTGCAATCCTTTAATAAATCTCTTTGTAACAGCCACGGGATCTGAACCAAATAAATCTGACCTTCTTTTTTTAACACCTCCAAATTTCAGAATGGCCGACACACAATTGATTTGCTCTTGACTCAGTCCCCGAGCTTTCAGCTCGCTCACCAGCCCTACAATGTCATTGTTCGAATGTGTTTCATACTTGAGTGCATAAAGGAGTACGAGACGAAGTGCATCCGTGTCTCTGATCTTAGCATCACGTAGTAGTTTCTTGAGTCCTTGAAGTGACACAGAATGGTTAGAATGACAGGCGAGCTCTTGTTCCAGCTCCGAAACTTCCAGAAGATGATGTTTTTCATTAAGACGTGCTAATTCTCCTATTACTGCAACATGTTTGGAGACAGTGCCAGACATTTGTTTGAACTGCGGATAATTTTCCACGAATGACTTCATATCTTCTATAGACTCCACTTTTTGTTGACTTTTCACTTTCACTTGAAATTCTTCCACTAACTGCCTTAAACTTTGACCCACAGCACCAAAGTCCGCGTACATATTGTCCGCAAAAAATTTGTCGTGATCCGGAGATAAAACAACTTCTTTGAAATCCTTATTAACATCTAGACAATAAAAACCAGTAGTGACAATTTTATAAAAATTATTACGATATTACTATTTATATCACATAATTTAATTGCCTTATTAAAATTATATAAGTATTTTACCTGGAGCATTTGCCAAACTAACTCTATGATTTTTAATGGTCAAGAGCTCGTGAACCATAGCTTGATAAGTCCATTGATTCAAGAGAGGTGTGAGACAGTCATCACGCCGATCCAAAATCAGCAATACAGGTCGAGAAGGATTTCTCCCTTGAAAATCAAATAGGTTAGACTCCTTGTTCATTAAATTATGAATTTTGTCTGCCAATTTCTGAGTTGGTAAAGAACCCTCCGTATAGCGAATCAGTGGATATTTTTTCACAGCGAGAAGATAACTGATGAGAACGGATGCAACAGCACTCACAGTGCCATCAGATAATAATTCCCCTTCGGAGAATACCGGGTCCATCGGAATGCTTGAGATTATGCAATGCGGACTGATTGGAATAAAATCGGCAAAGAATTCGCAGATTTCTCTCACAACTTCTTGTTCATCAGCTTCAGCTAGTCGCTTGACATCAGATTTTGAAATTACATTTGTCCAATGGAGAAAATATGAGCCATACAAGGGTGACTTTAGTTCAGTAGCAAGCAGATGAATATTTTCTTGGGTGGGCCGGAGAAAAGTTAAGCATTTTAAATGTCGGAGAGCTTCTCGATTGGTCATGTTATCGAGACGATCACAAAGATATACTTCCTTCTCCATAATTTCAGACTGCGTATAAACTGTACTCACAACTGCTGTCGTTTCTCTATCCATTAGTAAAATTTTCATTCCTGGGCCGCAGCTTTGAATCATTCTGTCCAGATATTGTCTTATTGCTATTATCGCGTTCATCTTGGTTTATTTTATTAGAATACTATAAACGCTAACTTCGATGATACGATGGTGCTTGAATGTCCACAGTATTTATCAATTACGTTTAAAGGCGACGGACCTGTTAGAATTATATTACTATAATTAGAAAATGAGTTGCATATCTGTCGGTATAGAAAGGAAATATGAAATTTGGGACATGGACACAACGAGAATATAAACAATAAGACCAAGATCAATAAATAAGACGATATTCAAATGTGTAGAATATGTTTAACTTGCAAACGTATGAAATAAATTGTCATTTGACAATAGACAATATGATATTTGTAATAATGAATAATGAATTTACCTTTTAGTTGTTTTTTTAGCAATTTAAAAATTAAAACAAACTAAAAAATAACTGAAGCCTGACATTCAAGCAAATATATTACAACTTCAAACTTCAACTTAAAATAAACTCAAATATTATTTGATAAATATTATGATATGCTTACACGAAATTTTCAGTTACAAATCCGAAACCGACAAACTGACAATAATAGTGGCACTGACACTGACAAGTGATAAGAAATAAGTGACAGATGAGGAAATGCGGACAAGTCGACATTTATAAGTCAACTATTTTATTGGGTGTTCACTTTCAGGTTTCTTTCAGAATGGGAATTTCTCGTCATCTGCTAAGAAACTCTTAAAACCTCCCTCCAGTCGAGCCGTCCCGTCAAGGACTGCAATGTTACACAGTACCCCAAACTTCAGTGTGTAACGTAACGTAACGTAACAACTAACAACTACAGCAGTTCAGTTCAGCGTGAACGTGAACAGCCATACATTTACATTTAATTTAAATACATTAATAAATGCATAATACAATACATAATAATACATATTACCTACATTATTATGAATGCAGCCAAATGCCTAATTACACAATTTACCTAATCCACAATTTTCAGTAAATGAGTATTGTGCTTGAAATAATATGTTCACTGTGTTTATAAATCGAAATGAATGTATAGTTGCAATATACTGAGCCAACTGAGCGTAATAGGCTGACTCAATGTTACAAATAATTTATTAAATAATTATATGAATTTCGACTTCGTGCATTTAGAATGAAGAAATATATCCCCTTCAAAAATTCCTCATAGGAGTGATTGATTAAAAAAAATCATGTTAATTAAATAGATGCAGCAACTCGAGATAAAATATTTTGTAAGAAGGCAGTGGAAGACGTTGTAAGATAAATGAGAGAATTATTGTTTTTATTAATTTTCCATATTTAAACCCCTTCACATTTTTAAAGTTACTGATTAAAAATTGGCACATATTGGTAAGTACTTACTGTGTGAGCAGTTATATTAATTCAATTGCTAGGTTGAATTTCAAAATACATCATGATAAATTTTGGTGTCAATACATTGGGAATTGGATTGGAAGGCAGGTAGGTAAAGTACTTGAGTTAGTTTGCAAGACTAATTATGTATTTATCATCAGAAACGTATTTCTATTACACTGTAACCATCACCATAATGATTACATATTAGATCAAGGACAGACTAAATATTTGTGACTAGAAGTGAGCAAGCATGTAATAAATTCAAAAAAATGCATTACACAATAACAATCAAGTCTTTCATTGAAAGCCAATAATTAATTAGGAGTACAACATAAGTACAGATACAACAATAATACGTACAATAAAATCGACTTCTGCGTAACTAAAGGTTAATTTAGCAGATACCACGTAACTTCGATTTTCCATACCAAAAGATAAATAATAAATTAAACATTAGTTATGATTTTTATAATGCTGTAAAATGCTTAATATTAATAATAATACATATGAATATAATAAGATTTGCGGTATACTGGTTAAAATACGAAAGTATGTTAACCAGCTTTCAAGTTAAAAGTCAACGAATTTGTGGACTGATATAATTAAAATTACGTAATAATACAATATACTAATTGTAATTATTGTACCTATAAAAAACACTATGATTTTTTAATGATTCCCCACTTTTCTGCTGATGCCAAAGTTTCCAACGCTGAAGTTTTTAACGACTTGATCTTCTTGAGTACTTCTGGATTCGAATCTTCAACAGCTGGTGGTTTGGTAGACAATACCATCAAAACCTACAATTATCACCACATTTTCACGTTGAGTTTACAATTTATACCAAATTAGCTGTGAACAGTATTAAAATTTAGGTATGGAAATATTACAATTATGCACTAGGCGCTAGTTTCTCACAAACACTAACATGTTTTTGTTAGTTTACAAATCTCTCTTACCTCAAAAACTGGAGAAGCCACCAATTGCTCAGCAAATTCTTTATCAACAGCTACCATGTTTGACACGATTACCACACCACGAAGCTGTAACTCAATCAATGGATTTGCAACAAGCCACAATAAAATTTCCACAGAATTTGATACACAAGTTAAAATTTTTCCACAAATGGCTCGATTGGATGTACTAATGATGGCAAGGATTCCCGAGGAAGCCTTCATTATTTCTTCGTCATCCTGATCATGCTCTCCATCTTCGTCTGCTTGAGACGATAACAGTAATAAATACTTCACACGGTCGTTATCGCCTTCAAATAACTGAAAATACACACACAAAATAATGATTACAATATCAAGCAAGAAATAACTGACAACTGATGATACCAAGAATCATTTTGTAAAAACGTCACGAAATATACTGAATAAGGAAAATTCAATAATTTTTGTACACTTAAGGTTTTTTAAGCTATAGTTATAATAATTTTAACAACAATAGAGTTGACTACCTTGAGTACATTTTCCAAGAGAACCATATTAGTTATGCACTGAACAGCAGCCATACGAAGTTTTGGATGGTCTTCATACATGTAATGTTCAATTTTCGGATAGCCTCCCTCGTCCCAAATCCGACGCCTACAATTTTCTGATTCACTTGCAATATTGCATAAAGCCAGCAAGGATTCAAAATTTTCTAATGCGTTACAATCAATGTTCAAAATCTGAACCAGAGGTTTGATCACCTCTAACATTCTCTGACCCGGAAAGGCTACACTTGGTGCTTGAGTCACTCCAATACGTGCCAATGCATGAGCCGCATTTATTTTTCCTACGATAAATTATTTACAAATACAATTTTTTGTTGTAACAAGATGGGGGCTATGTGTGTAGTTGTCATCACTGTACGTTTGGAAATTATGTTTTATTTACCTTTTCCTGTTGTTTTTGGGAAAAGGTTCAAAAGTTCCCTTGCGCCTCCTTGAGCCACAACGGTGCCACGATGAGCATCAGTTTCACAAACTTTGTTCAAGATTCGTGTGATCAATTCAAGGACATTAGGTGAATCCGTAGCTTTTGATAAGTTTACAAGGCACGCCGTGACTCCTTGCTTTACTAGTATCTGTTTTCATTTTATAAATTCACAATCTTAACATTTTTAATAACAAGCAAGAAGTATTATACAGATTTTCTTCACATGTTAAAATTACCTCAACACGTTTCAGAATAAAGTCCGGGTCGTCAAATTCATGTTCTTCAGGGATATGATGCTTTGCAAATTTAGCTAATTCAACCATTTCGGGTATCAATTCCTGCTTGTCGTACGCATTGACCATATTAACCAGAGTAGTGATTATTGGATATAATACATCTCCCATTTCTTTCACATGCGTTGATAGTTCGAGCAGCGTACTTAAAGCTTTTGTATCCTGACATGTAAAAGAGAAAAATTTTAAATTGCTGTAAATTGCTAAATCTACCAAACAATTATCATAAAATTAACTTTGAAATACAACGTTTGTGTTACTCAATGCACCTCACACAGCTTTTCCTTCACTTCAGCATCCAGTGAAAGATACGAAAGACCTTCAATAGCCCATCTCTGAACACTCACATCTTTTGCTGGATTCAGAAGAAAACGTCGACAGGCTTCCATTAGCTTAATATTGGCTCCTATATTCAAAATAAAAACGACATTATTCATACGGACTCAAAAAGTATTAGAGAAATAATAAAATTAACAAATAAGAATCGCTGAAGCACCACCGTACCTTCAGAGAAAGGTTTAAATGACGCATCCGTCCCACCACTGCTTCCCAGTTTAGCCAAACCGACTAAAGCGCGTACTTTGATATCATCATTAGGAGATTGGTACAAACGCTTCAAAATACTGATACCGTCCGCGATGATCCCCTTTGCTTTATCTTTTTTTGAAGCTGCGGCGACAATAGCTTCAGCAGCTAAACGCTATTCAAACATGGTCGAAAAAATAAACGATTCTGTAAGTATCGGGTGATGGTTGCAAATGCGATGCGGTATATGACATAAAATATGGCAAATACAATAGATATCTACTTAAGTACAGCTGTGATAATAAAATGAATGAAAAACCAATATAAATGTACAAATCAGGCAAACAACACGTAATCAAAAGTATCTACATATATTTCGTGAATCACATTTTCGTAAAAATCCGTGTATCGTAATTTTACATGCAATGAGGCATTACAATTCAATTTAGTATCTTTTTTTTTGCGAATTAAAATACGACATATAATATTAAATTAAACTAAAACATTAATTAACCTACCCTTCCAAAGCATATATAAACTTTAAAACATAGTGTTTCTGACTCAAATATATTTCTCGCATCTGACGATTTGTGAATGCGTGATATTTTAAAACTGCGATATTACCTTTACTTTACAATCAGAGAAATTTAAAACAGAATAAACGCAACATTTATAACATGAGTATGCGTAAAACGATACAACAAAACTGAGCACTGCCAGAAAACATATAAATGAAATACTCACCTGCTGAAGATAATCATCAGAATTAGCCATAACAAGAATCATTTGCAAAATACCAGGACGGCCAACAAAAGTATTTCCCAAATCAACTGGACCAGTAAGCAGCGTAGTAAGTAGCGATACACAGCGTAACTTGCCTTCGATTTCTGGACCGATAAGAAGTCCTCTACGAAATCAAGACAAATCAAATTGTCAATTTGATATAGGTAGGTATAGATAAATTATTAACCCAGGTTATAAGGCGTCCATCAAAGGTGTACATACTTGATGTGATTATCAATAACATTGGTGTAAGTCTCTCGAGCTTTGTCATAGTACATATTTTCATACACACGACTATACAAAACAGCACTTAGATTTCGAGTATTCTTAGTGACATCCATAGCAGATTCGATATTCAACTCAGGAACTTCTGCCGCTAAATCACATAATCGCGCCAACCCACCGATTTCGATGAACTTTTCTGCCCACGATAGTGCGTCGTGCGCTGTAAAAAATATACGAATGAATTTAAAAAACAATGTATCTTCAATTTTAACCTTTTACGATAAAATAAACATGTTTCTTTTAAATTTACCAATATATTTAGTGAAGACTTGAAGAATCGTATCCCTTGCATAGCCATCAACTGTGCGACTGTTTAAAGACACAGCCAGTCCTGTGAGTATTGATTCAATCATTGGTCCGTTTTCCTTCATCTTCTCGTCATCAGGCTTTGAGTACTTAACAATCCCAGCTAGGGAATTTAGGAGGGCATTCCAAAAGTATTGAACACAAGTTATAGCTTCATCTCTAGTTTCAAAATCGGACGAGAAGCGATACACAATATCTTGTAGATTCAAGACAAAAGGCACTCCTAAGTCTCTTACGACTTGTTGGCACTAAAATACACACAAATATTGCAAACTTTAAATCTTAATTTATTGCGTGATTATTTAAAAGACGAATTTTAAGAGCGTAGACATATGAACTTACGATTTTTACGTCAAACTTGATCATTTCCGACAGGATTCTAACTGCACTGATTTTGTGGGGTAAATTAGCCTTGGTTGTTTTCGTATCAAGAATGGACTTGAGTTTGCCTAAGATGCCCATATCAAGAAGAGAATGAATCCCAGCTCTTTCACGGCATAGCACCATTAAATTATTAAACGCAGTTTCAACGTCTTCAGTGGATCCACCAGTGCCTCCAAAAGCTATTTCCATCATTTTCAATGCTTTCTCCTTAACCTGTGAAGATTTTTCACGGCGTTTTTCAACCACGAGGAAAAGGCGAGACAGGAGCGGTTTTAGTGATGGGGCATCCCCTGGTGAGGAAATTAGTGCTTGTTGAGCATCACGATAAGCTTCTTCAAACTTTTCCAAACCCTCCAAGGCCGTGGCTCTTCTATACAATGTTTTTGGATCCTTTGGTGACAATGCTAACGCTTTACATGAAATACAATAATTTATTAGTACATATTTTGGTAAGTATAGTCAGCGAAAAGAATTTTCAGAATTTAAAATACCTTTGTCGCAATGTTGAAGAGCATCACTGAATTTCCCCAGCTTAAGATAACTGGCAGCAGCATTTTTATGCAACGTGACCAACGTTGAGTCTTCGCTTTTGCACAGTCCGATAGCCTGTCCATATCCAGGTTTCAATTATTAACGCTCAGAAAAACAGGTTGCTACATTATAGATAAATAATTTTCGGCAATGCAAGAAAACAATGAAAATACCTTGACATACAACCGTATGGATTCTTCGTATTCAGAGGATTTAAAATGCAAATTAGCCTCTTCTTTCAATTTCCCAACTTCGTCAATAATTGAGTCCACAGTCATTTTGAAGAAGTTAATTGGTAATATTACAAAGACTTTTTCAACAAAACAAAAATCTCACTGATATCAACTACGTCTTACCAGCTGTGGATATGAACTGTGAATAAACAAGAAAAATCAGTTAGTACAGATAATCTCAGTGGCTCAAATGTGATGGTTCGAGAAACACATGGATTTTCTAGAGTGTTCTAGTCGGCTCCATAATTGTATTTTTTTGTGGTACGAACCCCGTGTATGCCGTAATAATTTGGTGTAACTCCACTGGTGTTTCTTAGAACTGTGTTAAGGAATATACCCGGCTTCACTAACTAATGCATGCACCGAACTTACACGGGGGCTCTATTTATAGAAAGGAGCACAACATGCATTTGACTTCCCTAAAAGCCATACATATGCGTAATGTGAAGTGTGGACTGCTGGACGCAGAATACTTCAACATTTAGTATGCATGCGGAAATATAGACTGAAACATCAAAAAATAAACTAGTGTGTAGCAGCAGAAACTTACATAAAAATACCCGTGAAACTGCCTGCTTAAAGAACCAATTCATGCACCATTGTAAAAATATCGGTAGTTATTAAACAAAAATATGTTAACCGGGGCAAGTCAATAAATATTTCCAAAAAACTTAAGTAGGCAATTATCTAGAAGTAGCTTTCATACGTATGACGTATGACGTATCCTTCAGTCACAGCTATCGTTCATAATAATCAATTATATCAAATCAAGGTATAGGTTGGAGCAGGGGAGCAAGGCGCACTATTTTTTTCTTTTAATGCTTTAGGAAAAATTAACTGTACACCAAAATACTTATAGGTAGGTTTTTAAAATAGAGAAAGTGTAGAATAACCGACACGTTTGTCTGAAATAATTTAAATACAACTAAAAGTAAACTCGCTGTGAATTTGCACATTGTAAGCAGACAATTTTTGGCATCGTTTCATGTCTAAATTTGCATGAAAACCAATAATTAGCATTCAATATGATATTAGGTATACATATATGTCGCTATACTTCGAATAAAATTCAAAAACCTAGTAAAATATCTTGTAATTCCTAATATACCGAAAAATTGAAGTAAAAAAAAATGCAGAGTCGGCAGTTGACAGTCAACAGAAGCAGCCAATGGAAGTTTAACGATTATTGCAATAAAATATAAGAATTGCCTTTTTAAAAAAATCGCAAAACTTCACAATCCACACGCAACACGAGTTAGCTACAAATAAAATATTCCGGCTGCTTGCAATAGTTGCAATGCATTAAAACTAAAAACAAATTACTTACCTAATACTTTATATTTCTTCATATTGAATATTAATGTATAAAATATACCATACAAATATTTTTTAATTATTATTTAATAATTAATAATATTAAGAACATCCCACACCCATCAGTAAAAAAAAAAGTCATTTCGACCTCTCAATGAATAATCCGTGTGCTTATAAAACCTGCCGTTAATTAAAATTAATAAGTTTGTACCACCACACAAAAATGTGGACGATTTTATAAAGTTACTTAAGTGTTATAAATATTAATCAAAAGATAGCCACGAACTTAAGTAGGTACTTACAATTTGAACACTTACTACAAAAACGCCAAAACCGCATTGACCATTGACGTTAAATATTAAAATGCGAATGCTTATAAAATTTAATTTATGATAAATATTAGTTTATTCTACTGATGACGGATAAGCGACACCAAACCAAACCGACAGCAGGACAGGTGTACACACAGGTGTTCTTTGTTAATAGTTAATTTAATTAGTCATGTCTATTGTCTTATAGCCGTACACGAATTTTTCAAACTAATGCCTTTTAAATTATTCAAGTTTCCCGCAAAATTAGTAAGTATGTACGTTACAAGTAATTTTGTGCAGACAGGGCGCAACGCACTGTACTTGTATCGGAAAACACAACTCAGCATTTTTGGCGTTCGTACAGTCAGAGAAATCTGTTCTTTCAAAGACATTTAATTTCATTAATGGATCCTTTAGTTGACGAGAGACCTGTTATTGAAAGTTAAATATTCTTTTCGGAATTGTTCGCTATAATTTTATTTGATTTGGAAAAGCTACTGAATTTGATATCTGTAGGTAAGAATGTCACTCGTACTTCGTATTTCGTATATACTTCTTGTATTTCATTTTACCTACACAGCACTACTTATGTCATCCAATTCAATAAAATCGTATCGGTTTTTAAAAATATTCGTATTACTTTTCCAATTTGTGCTAATATAAAGTGGTAGTTAACATTGTTGTTGTATCTGAAACAAATTTGCAGGATGAGTAATCACAAGAACGTGAGCGACGATGATGAATTCACATCTTTGTTGGGTTCTGCTGGTCCTTCAAAATTGGTTGTTGTGGATTTCAATGCAACTTGGTGTGGGCCGTGTTTAAAAATTCATCCCGTATTTATTCAGCTCGCTCATAAGTTTCCGCATGCACTCTTCTTGGGGGTAATTATCAGAAGTTCCAAATTACGTAATTGTATCAATGAGTTTTGTTAAATGCTGAGTATGTATGTACTTGCAAGTTTATCTTTGCGGCACTCGTTGCTAGTTATCAATATTTGATATTAAAATTACAATGTCAATTAAATTACTCTATCTTGTTGTTTTAGTTTAGTAAGCCGAGGCTGAGTAATTATTTTTATTTTACAATAATTTCAGTATGAGCCTGATGAATTATTGTCTGTAATCATTTTTATTAACAAAAGGTTGATCATTTTTATTAATACAAGGTTGATGTGGACCGGTGTCGTGAAACTGCAATGCAACAGGGAGTTACGGCTATGCCCACGTTTATTATATACAGAAACAGAGTTCGTGTTGATCAAATTAAAGTAAGTCTGTCCATCAGGGCCCAGTTTTGAGTTTTATTTATTTCCGTAGAAGTAATGTTCCCGTTCTAGCACCTACAGTTGACAGTTTGTCCTTTCCTTGTGCCTTGGGAATTTATCCCACGTGAAAAAATCGGAGCGACAACAATTTCACCATTTCAGTTGTCAGTATCAACCATGTCAAGAATTTATTATTGTTGTTTTATCAAGTAGAATTCTAGCATGACGCTTTTATAAGTAAAAAAGCCTTTCTACTTTATTAATTTGTGAAATATAAAAATAATACCTTGCATTATCTTTTCGTTAGTTAAATGTCATTTTTCGTTGGTATAAGTTGGTTCACATTGAGTGTATCTACTTATTAATTTACTTATTAATGTGGTCATGTGGCTTTGCTGATTTCCTGCGTATGCAATAGTTACAGTCTAACTGTTTTTGTATTTTTAATATTATTTACGCTTCCATCCATCAAGATGCAGTGATTTCAAAATTTCAACCTACACAACGCATAATTTATTTTTTTGAATATCTGTGAAATGGATAAAAACGCCAAGACTGTTGAGGTTAAAGTTAAATCCTACTTACTAGTAGGATTTAGCGTAACATGGTTTAGGCTGATACTTCAGATATTGACGGATATTTTACTTAACTAAGTATGTCCATGCATTTTAATTTTAGCTTATTTGTAATCTCATTTTAATAGGGTGCTCATGCCCAAGAGCTTGAAGAAAAGATTCGTCGTCACTACGGGGAAGCAGGAGAATCTTCTGATCCTCATGCAGAGGGACCAGGGGGTACGACAGACATCTTTCCGTACATTGAGCAGAAAGGTTGCGAATGCCTAAATGAATCGGATAATACACCATTCAGGGCTTTCATGGAAGGAAAGTCCAAGTTGGTGTCTGATTGTGATGAACAGCTCATTCTTGTTTATGGATTTAACCAAAATATTAAGGTATGTTTCTATATTCTGTCCATTTTTAACACTATGCAAAACATATTTGTTATATTTATTACATCGGTTTTAAGCTCTGTAATCCATGGTTGCAACTAATTTCAGCTTCAAGCTTTTAAAGTTAAGGCCCCAGCTGATTCTGGCCCTAAGACGCTGAAGTTCTTTATCAATCAGCCCAAAACGTTGGACTTTGATTCAGCCACTAGCATGATTCCAACTCAAGAAATCACGTGCGTAATTAAATGACTACAGATTAAATATTTTGTGTGTCATATAATTATGAACCGTATCCGTATTCACAACGAGCTAAAAGCTAATATATTGTTTATATTTTATATGCGATGCACAGCTTAACGGAGGAGGATCTGACAGGGGAAAACCCGGTCGAACTTCGATTTGTCAAGTTTCAGTCTGTGAACAACTTACAACTCTTCATAATAGATAACCAAAGTGGGTCGGAAGAAACTCAGATTGATTCTTTGGTATTTTATGGAATGCCTGTCTCTACGACCAACATGACGGACTTCAAGCGAGTTGCTGGTACTAAAGGAGAATCACATTAATCGTAATAATAATTGTTACAAAGACGATTAGGTGAGTGCGTTAAGTTACGCTGTGATCGTTAAGAAGAGAGGTTGGTTATGATCATTTCGCCCTCGGGCACAGGCTGTACTAAAGAATAATTTTCTAACCTGACGTATAACTTGGTAATCTTTATGATTACACAATGAGTACGCAAATAAAAATTCAAAATTTACAAACCATAAATTGTCATTTTGTTTATTGTTTCTAAAAGAAGGATGCATCCAAATAAAATTTTGAAGTTATTCATTCATAATACAAAATTAGAAGAAAATTGTTTACAATACATAATATATTATACAATACAATACAAGCGATTTCGGATTTAGTGTCTTTTCGTTCGTTTTGTGGCCGTTGTTTTATGTCGACGATCTCGATCCTTTGATCGGCGGGAAGATGTTGAGGACACCATTGGAATGGGAGGGAGAGCACGTTGAGCTGGAACAGTTTCTTCCGTGTCACTTGACACCTCTTCAATCGTAACCGAAGGAGTATAGGTAGCAGATCTTCCAGCTCCAGCTGATGAACTTTGGTATCCTAGTGAGCTAGGGCCATTCGTAATGCTCATTCTTTGAACGTGAGCAGGGCCTCCATGATGATGCTGATGATGAGCACGACTCCTCCATTCTCTGTCAAACTGTGGCTTTTGCTCTGCAAAACATAATCATAATGAAGCACAATGAGATACATTTGAAGCGTTGTGTGGCGAAGCAGGATAAGTTTACTTTTTTTTTCTTCAAAATGAGATTATTTGTCAAGTGTACTATTCAACTAGATACGTCACTGCGTTGCATGGTAAAGGCTAGAGTTCAAGCAGATATATTTTTACTTAAAATGGCCAAAATTTAGTGTTTTGTCAAAATTCCATAGGTCAATTAAGTGTCTTTTGTTATTCCTGTAAAGCTTATTTTGATGGACTTATCCTGATTTGCCAAACAACTCTTTATATCATAGAAAGCTAATGATTCTATCGTTCACGGAATATTTATCAAAATAAATTTACCAAAGTCAAGATTAATTAAATCTTCATTCTCTTCTCTTTGGCCGGTATACATATTTTCCTCTCTTTCCATGATATGAGCTCGATCTCCTAAATGCCGACCCACTGCCATCTTCTTCACCCCACTTCGAGAGTCAGTCACTGTTTTTCTCGTTTCTTTTACCCCTCCAGGTCCTTGGCGGGTAGATGACGACGCCTGAAAAAAATAGCCACTTAATTTAAGCGCAGACACAATGGAAGACGGCGGCTCTATTGGACTCCTGTTTGGTCTAAACTTTGTTCATTAATTTAATTCATACATTTTAACTACAAAGCAACTAGCTCACTTACTTGATACACAATTGGTGCTCCACCGTTGGCACTAGACTGCATCGACATAACAGACATCGAAGAGAACGATGGTCCCACCATGTGGCCTGGGTCGACCATTTCCTGCATTGCCTGAAATTCACATGATTACGATACGACCGAGTGAGACAACGAGACTTAATTCTTCCAACAAATTAAACTCGGATATTATAGCACATTTCACAGTTCACGCTCGCAAACACCATAATTAGATAATTACCATTTGAGGGAACTGCATTTGCGGAAACTGCATGGGCATTCCGAATCCTCCAAATGGCATCAGATCCATGCCCATCCCCATGTTTCCAACTGAATGACGACGAAAGCCTCCGAAATCCCCAAAGTCGCCGAAAAAAGAATTCATCATTTGAGACATCGCTCGGTTGTGCGCTCTGCAATTTACATAAACAATCAATGCGTTTTTATTTAGTTTGTTTTCAATGTCACGTTATATGTTTGTGCATCAATTAGCATTATTTATGCATTCAGCACTAAACAACTCTCAAAGATTGAACTTAAATAAAAACAGTAAAATGTTAGTTTTAGTAATTGCTATTTTTAAGGTTCGTTCGTCCTTCGCGTTAACTACTAATGCCTAGCATTGAAAATAAAGCTAAGCATTATGCTAGTCTGGGTTTGAGCTGACTTATTCTAAATGTTTAAATATATCCAGGAAGTGATATGCACACAATCAATGCAAAACACAAACACAATAGTGCTGCAAAGCCTTGAACTTAAATTATTTTTGTAACAACTACATAATTGACACTTGTAATAGAAAAACTGGTACGGTGACTAGACCATGTAATGTTACTGTACAGATCCTGGATCCATTTCACCTGCAAGCTTTATATAATATGTATGCCTGCACATGAGTAGGTATATACATCTTTTGCATGCACATTCACCATCCTAAATAGTAAATACTTCCTGAACTACCTGAGCCTTTCAAAAGTTGCACAGTTAATACAATACTGCAATAAACCTTACAATGTAAAGTACATGGTAGATTCGGTAGATACACCATATTCGGTAAATAGGTGGCTTCATTAGTGCAACTTTTGGGTCAACATTAATAGGCAACTTACCTACTTCTCGAGTAAAACAGAATAAAATAATAAAGCTAGAAACCAGACGTACTACACTATTATAGTAAACTGGCATATAGCAACGACAGCAAGTACGTAATTAGCATAATGTACAATATATCCACTTTAACGCTGTTTCCAACTGATGGTAAACTTGCATATTCGGCATTCCGTTTAAAATTCAGACTATTACGTGTGATTAATTACTAGCTTAAGGAATAAGACCTGACAGGTTAGAATTATATAATGGTTCAATGCGGCATTACAAACATAAGCGAAGCTACTTAGCACAAGGCATAATATACTAGTACGTAGTAAGTATTAGCAAAGATTACTTAAAAAAATCTAGTAGAGATCCCCCATTAAAAATAATTCGAAAGTATTTACAGCTTCGCATTCGTAAACATAACCATTTTCGCGACTCATCAACATCGAAACCAATTTAAATTGTGCATCGCAGATGTGACGTATCGGACAGAGTATGTAGTATACCAGTAGGTATTTAACATTTAAGGATGAACTGTGAACCTTAACCCACCCCCCTGTGCCAATGCATTTAATGATTCCAGTATGTTCTGGAATTTTTCCTACTGAAAGTAATATGAACTACCCTACAACCAAGTTTGAATTCACTGTTATCTTTAATTTAGCTGTCAGTTATATTTTTTGATATTTGTTATCTTTGGCTTGTAGTACTTTTATCTAGATTAGATCCATAGTTTTGTATAATACGAGGGTAGGTTAAAAACTGGTAGAAACTGCCAAACAAATTGGGGAAAAAAATGACTGATACCAACACCGACTAGAATAATTATGTGACAGCTATTGATTATCACGAGACAAATGAATGTAGGTACTTGGCTCGAACTTTACATCCCAGTCAGAGCCAGTATTTAACATTACAACGTTCACAGGTCTTCCGAGTAATGTCGAACGTTTCCAACTTTATAAATGCTTCCCATACTAGTAAAAATAATTAATGACTGAATCATACAATAGCCACTAATTAATAATCCAGCGCCCCCCACACTGAGCACACCATGTAGTTGATAGTATTATGAATTATGACATTTAAATAATGCATATATAATATAAAGATACGTTATTTTCAAATCCTATTCCATATTTTTGTATACAAAACTAACTTCACACTCCAACAACAAACAACTACTACCTAAACAGCAACTTTTCCATCCAAACAATTCTAATACACGTCAACAGTAATAGTTCTTTCCGACTTGCACACGAAACCAAAACCGATGAGCCAGTACGCCAGTACGTTAGTTAAGGATCACATAGGAATGATCGAGAAAAATCCAGCACATTCCTGAAGCCGAAGTTGTTAAACGTATTCGTATAAAAACTAAGCATAGTTATTACATATTTCAATTATCAATGAATGTGTTAATCATTAACGCAGTTTAGTACTACAAAATAAAGATCGATGAACCAACAACCAACAAACAGAAAATCAAAATAGGAAAAATATAAAGTAGTAAAAAGTAAACAGCCAACTCTTACCCGAAAATAGGATCGCGCTCCATATTCACGAAGGGTCCAAACATTAATCCACACAAGTCAATTAAATTAATATATATGATAACAAACGGTGCGTGGACAAGATAAGTCTTCTACCACTAATTCAAAAGTCCAATTCCAAACTCAGAAGAGAGCTCTTCTCAAGAAAACCAGACGCAGAAGAATGAAAGAGACAATTGAATTTAGGTCATAAATTACAAATGGCAGACTCCCTACTTGGGTTTGATAAATATACGACGTCATCCCAGCGCCGACGCAGAGGCTCACAAGAGGCTAGACGAAACTCAACTCGCTCCCCTCCCCCCAAATCTTCTCACGTCCCCCACGTCATCTAATTTTCCGTAGTATATAAGTGCTTTCTATTTTCCATTGCTTTGTCTTATTATTATTATGCTATGCGACACAAGTTAAACTACAGGAAAATCTCAACGTCCAATTGCCAAATATTTTTACTGTTTTCATTATTATACAACAACTTTATACCCTTCCCTTCCATGTGCCTATTTTCGGAGCAGGTATGACTCCAATATATAAAAGCTACCATTTATTTAAACATCCAAAACTTGACAATTTTCGTATTTTTCATTTTTTTTCCTGTATTATCTCCTACTATAATTTAATAATTCAATTTTTTGAGCAAATAAAAAGAAAATTTATTAACTACACACAATGACAATGCAATGTCATAATACCCATTAAATGAGAACCTGCGCTTGCTCCAAGCAATGTATATCGCACAGTTCTTTCCTCGAGTTGGATTCCGGATGAGTTAAATAGATTCCTTTATCTTTAGTACCCCCTATCCCTGCTTTTCTTTTTCAAGACTGCCTTGGGCCTAATATATGCATAAAATTAGAAGGGCTGACTTGTGAGTTCCTTTGGGTACACTCAACTTCTGACTAGTGAGGTAATCTCCCTTTAACATTTCCTTTCCAATAAAGGTATCTACGGTATTCGCTATTCGGGGAAGCGCAAAGGGCTCCTAATACACCATTTCAGCCCCTTCTAACTCAAATTAAATGACTGTCATAAGAAGTAAGTAGGAACTGGAAAATGGGAACTGTCGACGATGAGGAAGGGGAAAAAATGCGATGAAAATATATGATACTTTCCTAACTAGCAGAGCTATGTATTCCTGACTATCTTATTACCTACACACATATGGGTAGGTACTTTATTTTTAGTTTTTCCTGTTCTTTTTTTAATATATTTATATGGCAGTAATGGTATTCAACCTATGCAGTTAATCTAGCATCCAACTATATGAACTATGTACTCTGTTCTGGGTTGAAGTAGACATGCCAATCTGTCAATCCGTGTCAATTTTTATTAACTTTTCACTTGCTTTAATGGTCATGCTGGTACTGGCACTGGTACTGGTATACTATGGGCTACGTAAAGTACTTCCAGCTCAGTCTGGAATTGTGGGTTAAACATTGTTACATTTGACATCAAGAGAGAATTGAGGAAAAATGGGAAAATAGGCCATGGAGTGAATGTCAAGAATTCGGGGTTTTTGGCCTCCGACTCTGACTCCGACACGGGATGAATGTAATTTGAAATTTTGGAATATTGTCAAATTGTCCATCGTCATTGTGGTTGATGGCATCTATCGAATGACGAGAGAGAGTTCTTCAAAAGGTCTTAAAAAAATGGTCTAAGTAGTTCTATTGTCATCTGTAAAAAGTGATGATTGTGTGAAATATATCAGCTTATTGAATTGGTGCATCTTGTAGGCTATACATATGTGCGTAGGTACATATATGTAGAATGTACATACATAAGGCCAAGGCTAACTACTGATGTCGTCGTACATATACCTACAACCTACACACTGCTGATCATCTATTCGGATCGGGGAACAGATTCTCAAGCCTGGAGAAACATGTGGTCGTATCCATTATCGTATATCATATACACACGCCCCTGTACGCTTAACTAAATATTGATTGGGAGCAGACACACACACACA
>JAQFZE010000159.1:0-36409 GCA_034695245.1 Dicyrtomina saundersi
TCTCACAACGCCAAGCGAGATTCTACGTGCTACACCCTACCTCCTCCTGCACCACCCACAAAAATAAGTTTTTTTTTCCTATAAAATTAAAATATTTTTTAAATTGTACTCCTTTTAGATAATAATTATTTATTTTTTCACTGCTACATGCTACATGATTCCTACGTTGACCGTGACGGTGTCATCACGTTTGACCCCGTGTCATTGATGTGTCAAGGGTTGAAACAAACCGCTGCCTCGAGGCTGACCATATTGACCGGTGGTTTTCGGTTGACCTCACGAGGTCATCAGTAGGTCAACACTGCCACTTTGACCGAGATGGGACCTTTGGTAGCTTCTCATGGTCCGCTACGTGTCGCTGTGGTCAGTAATTTAGAGTTGACGGATTGTCACTTCTGCGCATGTGCGGCGCCGTTAGGTGTCGCCACTGTTTGAAAATGTTTGCTATTCAGTGCTTGCTACTGTTTACCGTTACCATGGCGCGAATTGTCATGTTATGACGGTACAGTTCGACACTACTGAATAAAAACCGATTTTACCCGGGTTTTTATTTTTCGCTTCTCACCTTCACCTTTCCTGTTTTCCTTTCCTGTTTTTTTCTAATATTTTCAGAAACTGAAGCACTAATTCCGGAAAGAAGCTCATACGGGAGAAGCGCCAGCGCGCGCCGACAAATGGCGGGAAACAAAAATCCTCTGCTGCTGAAGCAAATGCTCGCCTGTGGTCGTTGCTTCAAGACCGGGCGGTGACAAGTTATTTTCCCAAGCTGGTTTTTCTTGTCACAATGCAGAGGGATGAAAATGTCGCGCCGACATTTTCCCCGGGGGAGGTCAAAACAACCTCTAAGTCGTCTAAATCTCCTCGCTAATTCTAATGTGACCTCGAGACGAGGTCAAGGAGGACAAGGACATGTCATGGCTCCGGAGTTTTACTGCTGTTGATGTTGATGGCGATTGTTATTTATAATATAATATAATATTGGAATTAATAATACTCCGACTATGGATTTGAGGAATTCAAATCCATAGCCGTCATTCTGGATCTGGTCATAATCATGGCACTACTTATAATTATTATTCTCCTGAATAAATACCTACACTACTCTACCTATGGACTATTTATTACTATCATCTATCGTACTCTACTGTACTTTAACAGAACCTACTTCATTTTCAAGTGTCCATACAGAACAAATGCAAGCACTTGCAGTTATTTTTCAATAAGAGATATCAACATCTATCATCACTGCCGATCTCACAAAAGAACGGAACAAGATATATACTTGTGATTTGAATCTAAATAATTCCCAGTTTCATAGTAAAAAAATTAGTGTATATTTTCCATCTTTTTACGTCGTTTCTGACGAAATCTCAAACTAACTAGTAAGCTTGTAAGTATAGTCAAGTACCTACCTACATCACTACAGATATACTTGTATCAGTAATGACCGCAGAGCGAAGCTTACTAGGACCCTCGTCCTAGATCATAATATTATTCTAGTAATATTCTATTTTAAAATTCTGTATTAACGCACATTCCTGTAATATAAGTTCCTTCTACGGTAGGTTTAATTTTAATTACAGGAGATTGTGGTTCACATACTCACTCGTGTACTTTCGAAGCGTCAGCTCCACTTTGATTCTGATTCTGGTACTGCATCGGTCTTCTTGATTCCACACTTGTGATATGCCTATATATGTAGTTTGATATACGAAATGATATTATTTAAAGTCGCAGTAGTCGGCAGTTTTGAAATAATTGTCTCAAGACTCTCAAGCTAATAACTAGTAAAGTATTTTGCAACGTAGCTCAAGAAGAGTCAGCCCATTGCCGACGTACTAGCTGTGGGTATTTTTCCACCATTCTTTTACGGTCTCAATGAACCCCATCTCATAGGTAGGTAGGTACCTACTACTATAGGTAAGTGCACTGCACTTGTACTTGTACTTGACTTTTACCACTAGTTAAGTTGATGCTTAAAGTACCTAGGCACAAACTTTGGTTTTCTCATATAGGCTATTACCTACAATGTGTATAAAAATTCCAGGAGTTTTAATATAGATTTAATATAGCTTCTGTAGAATCTCTCAGGAGGACTTACGTAGTCAATATTTATGTATTGCATACCGTAATAAGGGCGTTCATTCCAACACTGCACTGGTGCTCCTAGAATTGTTTGGTGAATAACATATTTTGAATTGCAAAGGATGGATAAGTACCCCACGTGTTGCTCAGGATCATTAATAAAAGAAAACTACCTACCTAAGTAAGACGTACTAGCATTAATCTTAATTATTGTAATCCTATTGGCTCCCGTTTGATTCCGTAGAGTTTGTAGAAACTTGGAGGATTTCCCAATCAAATAAAAAGTAAAACTTGGACGAGATGAGATAACCGCCAATGCTGTTTACAACGGTCAAGATGATGATACGATCTCGGAAGTAAACATCAACAGTATGTTAAATTGCCCTGATTGAATAATAGTTGTAATCTCATCTGGAAAAGTCAGGAGAAGGGGTTATCCTGTCGTCCGAGTTACGTGAGCGGCTTGTGTTTTCAAGAACATGCTAATGCAAGGGAAGGGGATGAGGCAAAGGAGCATTTATTATGGATGAGTTGCATGAGTGTGGAGATTTGTCGTGGGATAAAAGGCTTGAATAAAAAAAATAAGAATAAACTCGGATCTTATGGTTAGAAATCCAGGAATAGGAAAGAGAATATAATGGAACAATGATGTTTTCAAAACAAAGAGTGTCAGTGCAGTGCAGTATTATTGCAAGTAGGTGGGTGTCTACTTTTACGTAGGAAGGTTTCAAATTGGTATTTACAAACTATTCTAGGAAAATAAGTAGTGCTTCATAGCGCGTCATCCAGATCCTACGCACGAGCTTGTTTCTTCTGAGACGTGGGAGTGTCAACAATAATATGCACATGTCAAGGTAAATACAGTGTATAGTCGCGTTTTCTTCGGTACATCAACTTCCTCTGAATCCCCTATTCCATGTGGTATACGTGGTGGTACCTATGTAATGCACCCACCTCGTGTCCGTGTTCGTATCACTGACTGATCCGCTCAAGCTGATTCGGCTCCGTTTCTAGTTTGCGTTTGCGTTTGACGAAGCAGCAGTATAAGTTACAGAGATATCGTAATTATGAGTCTCGGCGTTTGTTCAATTTCCGAAGCTACTACTACTACTACATGCATGCGGAAAATGAACTTTAATAAATGCGTAGTAGTAAATGCTCCTGCTCCTCCAGGCTTGAATAGATTCTAAGAAATGAAACAATAAACAGCTTCTTTCAATTCATGGAATCTTATCACACACAAAACAATTACAAACTTGAAAACTTTTACTGTAATACAAAATATTTTCCTTCCACACTTTCATATATACGAGCTCGTAAAATTCTATCAAATTGTAGTGTATTATATAATTTGTTCTACTATATATATTCCTGTAAGTAAGTTGTGGTGTCACTGTCAGAGAGTGCTGCTGCTGGCTCCTGGAAGATCGTCCTGGGAGAAAGTTTCTTTTACATCTTTTCCATTATTATTGGGGTGAGTGTGCGAGAATATACCGGTATCGGTACTGGAACCGGTGGGCGCTAATTTATTTTGGTATAAATAGTATACCCATATATATCATGTGGTACTGTACTATATGCAGTCTTTATTACCGTTAGTCATTTTGAAGGAGAGGAGAGCGTCATCATCCGGAAAGTTTGTTTCATTTTCGTATATTTTGGCCTTGAAAAGTAAGTAAAATTCACATAAAGTAAAACTAGTGACAAGTTCATTTCAAACATTGGTTTTATTATTGTGTGCTTGTGTACTTTTAAGTACGCGACTCTGATGATTATCGAGAATATTCATTGAAGCAATGTCAATCAACATGAGCCTCCCTATATACACAACTGTTTAATGTAGTTTATCACTGCTAATATATAGTTTACTAATGATAATGTTTGATTTTGATTGGCTATGACTTCCCACTTGACTCACTATATAGTCAGCTAGTTACTGTTTTTAGGTCTACATTATCATATTATTCAAGCATAATATTTTAATATATTTAAACGCTATATATATTTGTTGGGAAAGTTTCAATGGCATGTTGTTGCAAACCATATGCATATTATGCATATGATGATGGGAGGAATGTCAATAACAAGGCAAGCATTCTCTCTAAACTGCCTTCCTTATCTCATCCCATGGCCCATGCCATGCCATGCCATGGTGTGGTGGTACGGTGTATGTGGTAGTTGTGTTTTGTTATGGTAATCAGCATTGAGAATATAATAATATTACAATTTATATATCATAATAGTCTTGTGTAAAATCAGAAGATTATGAATTAAAACGGAGTGATAGTCATATGGACTGTACAAGTTTCATCCTTTCAATTCAATAGGAATTCCAACTCTCGAGACTTTGAATAAAAATAATAAATCGCTGTCCCGAGGTCCCGACTACTCGCTACTTTGTAGTACACTAGTAGGTAGTTTTACTCTCCAGATATCCCCCCCCCCTGTTTATAATATTCTATTTTAGTTTAAAATTATAAATCTTCCTTCTTTCTTGTGCACTCACATCCCCTGCCACTGCCACTGGAGGAAAAGCAATACATTCCATGAGAATAACACTATACAAAAAAAGCAGTCAGAATCTTATTAGGCTTAACGCTTAACTCATCTTATCGTCGTATGTGATTGGTTATCATTATCTTTCCGGCTCACACGGTTATGCTGAACAAGTCTTCACGACAGAGTCTTATATATGTGCACGTGCATAGACGTCTCCACACCACTGCCCTATAGTGATAACTTTTTAAGGACGAGCACCAAAATTGTAAGAACTCTCCAGATATATTCAGTTTTATTCATAGTCAGATCACATCTAATTGATCCTATTATAGTAAATCTATAGATATACAGAGACAAGATCAGAGAGTGCCGAGTGAGTGACGAGGGAGAATTTATAACAAGGTTCAGTGAAATTTAACTCAAGCGACTTTAGCAAGCTCCCTCGCAGTTTATACAAAATTTAACCAAGAAATCTATATAGTAAGGCGCTATCATTTTGTCATTAATGATGTCACATACCTACTACATTATCTTTGAGACTGTTTCAATTTTCCATGAATAACAATAAATTTTATATACGTTGCAAAAATTGAGCGGAATGGTAAGTAAAAAAATTATAGTTATCAATCTTATTTGAAGGCTATATATGGAGACTATACCATATCTCAAAAAGTTGAGTATTTATTTCTTATTATTCTGTTCTCTAAACTGTAATCTCTTGAAATTGTACATAATTATTATATTTATGTATATACCTAATAATTAATTTTTTAATATTTATGTAATTTGAGAAGGTTCACTTCCCACAAGTTGCGTAGAAATAGAATAAGAATTTTTCCACTAGCTTCATTAAACCTTGCCCTTGAAAAAATATATGTCTATAAATTTCTCTCCTCAACATTGCCATACACAACATCGTCATTTCCAGCCTAGATCAAGGAAGCTTTAAAGAAAGAATATATAATTTGTATAGAATATAACGAGTAAGTTACGCAAGTTTTTATACAAACCTTTTTTTATATAAATTATGGAATATATAGATTCAAACTCAAAAGAGCGTTCAACTTCTAATTATTGTTTGTTGTCCTGATTAATTGCTATTCCTGACGCCGTCTTCTCCTTATTAGAGTACCCATAATGTGCTCAGTTTAAGAAGCGGTTGTTGCCATCGTCGTCTTATATATTTGCCAATATAGTTATCTAGAGTTCACGCGCGGATAATGTCCCTTCATTAAAATCAGGGTATAGAGATAAAATTAAAACAACATGTTTTGAATGAACCTCCTGCTCGTGTTTCAATTATCAATTTCGGAGCTAATTTATATTCAATAATATATTATATAGTTGCTAGGAAAAAAATTCTCAGATGCAGGTGCAGAGAGGAATATTATGAACTCCGTTTTACCTACTGCTGTGTTCTCATTAATTAAAAGAAAAAAAGGGCGCTGCTTATAGAAATACGATACCCTTTCCCCCCCCCCCCCCCCACCCAATTTATTTTCCTATGTGGTACTTTTGTTGTGATTCCATTTTAATAAAGTATTGCTTCCATTATAACTTTATTTAAGTAATATATCTATCACCCTAAAAAATTGAATTACTAAATATGTCTGTAAGTTAGCTTTTTTAAGTTGCAGTCAGAATCACGTATATATTATAAGCTGGGCTAACAGTAGCGTAGCTAAAGCAAAATGTCAACTGGTTCATTTAGCTAATGACGGAAAATTTTACAATCAGTATAATATATATCGTCTGTGAAGAACCAAAATGACCCATATCCATTTTTAGTCAAAAACAAAATGCACTATCTACAGAAAAAATTAAAATAACATGTTCATCAAAGCATGTAAATAGAACCTTGTGCATTTTTTAAAACACAAGTAAATAAAATATTTTGCACTTTTGGAAAACATTTAAATAGAACATTTTACGCTTTTCAAAACTATGGAAATAGGGCATTTTACGCTTTTCAAAACTAAAGAAATAGGACATTTTACACTTTTCAAAACTATGTAAATAGGACATTTTACACTTTTAAAAACACTTAAATAGAACATTTTGACCTTTTTAAAAAACACTTAAATAGAACATTTTAACCTTTTCAAAAATATACAAATAGAACAATTTGCTCATTTTAGAAACTCGTGATAAGCATTGTAAGCATTTATCTTATTTACTGTATTTTTTGACCTAGCTCATTTTAATTCTAGCAAAAAATGGAAATGGGTCATTTTGGTTCTTCACAGACGATATATCTACTTATGTAACCTACGTAGCCTACGTCTGGATACGCTACTGCGGGCTACTTACTATATAGTTCAGTGTATAGCTTAAAGTTTTATCAAACGATAAAGGTGCTTTCCCTAGCGCCTATATGACACCTTTTTCTTACCTATGTGATTTCTAATTTGTGTTTATTACAGCTACAGCTAGGTTTATAGATGCTGGTGGTGGACCTATATGTGATGTGTAACATGAAACATATGACCCATTTACGGCTCCTTTTTTCCGTTCATACTTAATACTTGTACTTGTAAAGCTTATATATATTTCTATATTATAGTAGGATACATACATGTAAAAGCCTAGCCTAAATAACCGTGACATCTTAAAATCTGAAAATTTTATATTCCTGCCTATATGTATGAATGACTTGTGTATGTATATCCACACTATATCCATACAGCCATATACACGCCTTCAATTGAGTTCACACAATATTTATTTTGTGAACTGCTGTTTTAATACACAATATTGTTTTGGTCTTTTACGTCACTGGCGTCACGTCATACGGAGACGAGACGAGATTGAGTGCATATTATTATGTATAGGGGGAAAATACAGACTGCAACAGCTAAACAGCAGTAGCAAGGTTAACTGACAATACTAGTGGGCAAAGGGGCAAACCATTAAAAGCTTTGATCTGACTTACGGACATTGCGTCCGCGTCATTACAATTACTCAATCATTTAAAGTTCTATCTCATTTTCCTTATATATATATTTTTAACCATAAGGATTTAATAGTATTCTTACCTTTTTATTTTCCTATATATATAATATTGCACCATTTTTGCATCCCAAATTTTCAAGGAATACATAATGCATGTTGTTATTAGGCAACGTTCGGAACGATTTTCTAAAATTATAAAACTTATTATACTTATACGTACACTGTAAATTTTGTAGTTTTATCCTTAAATGCGCGCAAGCCGTCTACTTGTAAGCACCCAGTTAAATGTTAATTATCGGGTTCTGTGCTATGCTACTTATACTAATTTACTTCCTTGTGACTCACATATTGTTACTGTTACGACTTTTACAGATTGACTCGCAACTCGCAGAGAATGCAATAAAAAAAACATTAGTTTACCATTTTACAGTGTACTTAGCATTTCTATTCTATCTTTTGTATGTTGTATATTGTATGGAGGTTGGTTAGTTTAAATAGGAATGAGCTTGACGCTGTTACTCTGTAATGTTGTAATGTATTAACCAAACTATGTGTAATACTTTTAAGAGGCGGAAAATCAAAACCGTTCTCGTATTGTTCTCCTCTTCCTCGTCCTCTTGTTTCACTTTTTGATTGTTATTTTTATCAATGAAAAAAAAATGTTCGAGTTGCCGGCGAGATCGAATGAATGAAATGAATGACGATGACAGAGTCCTCCTCTGAGGGAATGTGGTAGTGTTGTGGTTTGGAGGGCTCTTGAGCTCCTTCCTTGGTCTCCTGTATCTTCCTTCCTCTGGCCTCATCTCATGGCATGAGATCTTTTTTTTTTTGTATTTTTGAGTCGCTTTTAATATTATTCGGCTTCGGCTTTCGCAGCTGGGTTTATGTTTGTTGGAAAGGTATATAGGTAGTAAAAAATTGAGCAAGTGAGTTTGTCTAGTATTTTAGTTTTAGTAGTAAAAGGCCAGCCACATGAAAATGGGTTAGCTATGCTATGCCTATGCACACGCGAGACTTCCTGAGACTGTTGTAGAGATGAGATAAAGTAGTAGTAAAAAAAAAGGCAAGTAGGCTAGTTACTAGTTTAAGAGTATTTATTTACATTCTACATATGTATAGCTATACCTTCAGCCTTCAAGTACTGTTCCTCTTCTTCCTGCCTCTTCCCCTTCCCTTCCCTGGTCGTTCGCTCGATCTCGATCCCTGTGCCTGGCCTCTATATTAAATGCAATGCAGGTTGGATTTGGATTTGGATCTGGATGAGATGGAGGAATAAAAGCAAGATGAAATAGCAAGATAGACATTTGGATTTTGGATGGAGACGTGTGTGTGTGTATATGGAATGATTGTTGTGTTGTTGTTGTGCGGGACTGTGGGACAATATGAATGTGTGCACCCTTCTTCTTGTTCTTCAAAAAAGAGGGTAATGTAAAAAAGGACGTCGACGACGGTGAGCGACGAGAGGATAAAAAGTTTCGGCAAAAAAAGGGAAGGAGGGAGAGTTAAAAGGCAGTGAACTCAATTCGAAAAATTCCTAGTTTTAAGTTGGCCAGGCCATGAGAGCGGAATGTGTTTCCCTCGTGCGGGGCGCGGCGGGCTATCGCTCTGTCTGTCTATATACCGCAACTGCGGATTCCAATTTCCAAACCCTGCGACTCCTGACTGCTGGGAGTGCTGTGTGGGAAACACTCTAATATAAATGCGCGGTCCGTTTGTTTGTGAGTTTCCGTGTGGAGAGGAGACGTAGTGAGGGGGGAGGGGGAGACTGTGTGTGTGGTTGGGATCGTCCAACTATTACATCATAAAATTCTACCCCACCCCCTCTCCATCATACAAATTCGTGGGCGTCATTTCTTCCTCTGCCCAAACTGTAAGACGTAATGGTTGGAAGGCCCCTATAAGCAGCCTGGGTCTGGGTCCTTGGTCTGATGTATATATATATACTTAAGTATATTATATACTTTTGTGTTCGCATTTTGGTGAGTTTTTCCAATGCGATAGCCATTAGCCATGAGGTATTCATGCTGCTGGTCTTGTCTGGTTTGATATTGGCACTATTAGTCTATTTAGTAGGGAGTAGAAGGTACAGTGTGAGAGTAGGAAGGAGTAAAAAAGCAAAGTTTTAGACTGTATTTGACTGCAACCTTTCTGCATTCGAGCATTTCCACTGAATTGGCATTAGAAATTAAATGAGTGTGTAGATTACTTAACTGTTGTAGACGAGTGTATAGTTAATAAGTTGGAGTCAACCTTCCATAGTGAGTTGTTGTTCAGTCCTCCTCGTCTCGGCAAGATAATATGATAAAATATAATACATTTTCATATTTACTCTGTACTTGTTGGCTCGTCGTAGTTTTCATCACTGACGGAAAAAGAGAGTTAAAAGTTAAAAAGGATCACACTTAGTCATTTAGTTGAGTGTTTCTATTGTAATATATTGTATTTTTTAGTTGTTGGCGTTTCAAGAATAATACAACTTGAACAGAACGAATCTTGTGAAAGTCTTCTCTCTCTCTCTCTCTCTCGTGTCTGTCTGCATCTATAATCTTGAATCTACCTACCTGATCAGCTTCTTCTTGTTTTGTCGTTCCTGCCTGTCCTCCCTGCCTGTGTTTTTGAGAGTTAAAGAGAGTGAGTCAATTAAACTACTTGTGCACTAGTCTACTAGTCTAGTGTAAAGTTAAGTTTAGAAGAATAAAGATTATAAAAAAAAACGACGACAAAGTTATTAAATACAAGTTCAGAATCTAAGGTATTTACTCTTGTGTGGATTTGGATTTTACAATTAGGTATAGGCATTGTGGTCATTGCTGTTGAACCAAAGAGTCGTTTCACATCGAAAGTTCCTCTGTACATCTGTACTCAACTACTACCAACTACTACTACTCTCATCATTATTATATTGATTGTGTGGATTTCTTGGGCTGGAGTGTAATATAATCTATGTTAGATTATTATACCCCTTGGAAATCAGTTACCTGAAGATTTTCTAATATTAATGTTAACTAAATATTCGAAATGGCAACTGCTGGAGTATTTGACATAGAACTACAGGACGGGGGGAATTCTCTAGAAAGTGAGCACCACTCAGATGATGATTCCATCGAAATTGACGAGGTCTGGATTTTTTTTTTGCACTAAATAATTTAGTTTTACTGATAGTATTTTAGAATGTTTCTGTGTGTCATGCATCTTGCTGCAATAATTAAGAATTCAGTTAATTGTGTAATGTGTAGTTCGGCATTCGTCAGTCGGGATATTGAATGGATTAGGAATTGTTAAATATCAAATGAAAGAGAATGTATTGGATTCACTGGCTGACTGACTGATGCTGCACAGTGGACGGTGTAGAAGTGTAAATGAGAAAGCTTTTTCATTTTCAACTTTCTTTTATTACATTTGATATTGTGTAACAATATGTTCAATGGTTATCCGTTCTGTCTATTTTTTATTTTTACGTCAATATGTTTGTCGAGTTTTTATAAAAACTAATTTTGAATCAGCTAAACGAATTTGACGAGTAATTTGCAACTTGCAACTTACAAGTTCGATTCAGAGCAATTTGTATTAGATGTAAGCACTGTAAACATTATAGAATGTAATCCAAAATATACTTAATAGATTTGATCAGTTGTCAGTATAATAATAATGGTAATTATAAAAATTAGCAATGATCGGCAAGGGAAGGAAAACATGAGTTTTTGAATGAAATATGCTCCTAGTCTAGTGCAAAAATGATATTTAATTTATCCATAATCAATAAAGAACACAATTATAATTTATTATGCAATTTGTGTGATTTTGCAAGTTTTTGTGAATGGCAAAATATAAAAATTCAATAGTTAAACGGGCGAAGCCATAGAAATGTGAGATCGTATACATTAATAGTTTTGTTTAACACTCAGTAGGCAGGTTAACCTTGTAATAATAATCTTCTACCGTTTTCATCTGTTTTCCTTGTGCGCCAAATGGAGTAATTTAAATTTAAATCATGAAAATTCGAATTCCGCTGAGATTTGGAAATAACAACTGAAAAATGTCTGCTTAATAGAAAAAACAATGAAGAGCATTCAGAATAATTTCAACGACACAAATTCCTGTTTGGAATTTGGAATGGATACATTATAATTGATAATAATACAAAATGAATTATCGAAAAATTGAAAATAATGATGTACGACATCCAACATCGAGTAGTTCAGAAGTTTTTATTCACGTTTTATGACACCATTTTAATTGCTTGAAAAAAGATAACCATTTGTCCGGGACGAAACGTAAGCGAGAAACGAGATTTTAATTTATATTTAGGTATAATAGTAATTAAATTCTACGCTCCTTTCAACCTTTTTTTTAAATTAAAGAACGTAGTTGTAACATGAAATTAAATATCGAAAATGTGTTGCAAACTATGAAAAAAATTTGAGTTCACGTAGTTTTCTCATATTACCGATATTTCAATCACGCTTAAAATAATTACAAATAAAATAAGATGAAGTAAAAAAACAAACAGTAAAGCGTGGCTTGCACTAAATGGAATCCTCTAAAAAGAATCATACAAGAAATTGCGTGATTTTGAAATTGATTGTTGACAATATTTTAAAAAGCAACGAGGCTAGGTTTCAAGATGTAAATTCAGTGGCAATGATCAAGATCAAAGAGAAAACGATGATTTGTGGAGTCAGCCTCAGTGCTTTGGCTATGTTTGATTTCTATTTTTCTAGGGATAGACATGTAGCAACTAGCTTAGGTATAGCAATGTAGTATCTTTAATCAAAGTAGAACGTTAATTAAACGTAATGATTTCAATACTTCAAAAGAACCGGTGTGTCGGTGCACATATTAAGATCAAATTCATATTTCACTCTTGTCTTTCTAACCATATTTAAGCACAGATCCTGAGATCCTTCAACCGTTCACAATCACAATTAGCCCAGAACCGTTATACAGACCAAATAGTTAAATGATACTGTTTGTAGCACCTAGCGTAATAATAATCTCAAATAAAATGTAACTTATGAGCAACTGAGGTGGAGACGGCTTACATTTTAAAGGATGCACTTAAGTGCATAGTCCATTGTGAAGATACACTATAGTACCAATATACCAATATTGAAATAGTGGTGATCCAGTGGAATAAGTCATCTGTCATTCACTGAATATTTTCTAAAAAAAAAATACAAACCCTTGTTGCGGTGCGATAGTGTAAAATACTCGTGAAACTCAATTAAGTACTTTAATTGCAAGGCACAGAATTTCTTGTTCGATACTTGTTTGAGCATTTCATTTTCAATAGTGTGCTCCAATAGGATACAATCATCATGGTTTTTGGGAGTAACTTCCTATCAAGCGTGAATTAGTAATAAAAAATTATCGCTAATTTTATACGTAGCACTAAACCAGGCTCCAGAAGCTGCCTGAAAACAGTTATATTCCGGTACATAGGTTATATTCCCCTCCCCCACATTAGGAAAATATAACCTTGTTTCCAGTCAGTTTTCCTGCAGCCCCCCCCCCCCCCCATTTTTTTTTCTCTCCTCGCTAACCTAGCCTTAAAGGTTAGGTACAGGGATGACCATTTTTCACAAATATGGAACCGGGCATGACTTAAACGGTCCTTCAGAAAGGTAGCACCTAAGGGCGTCTAGCCTACCTACCATTTTTGAGGATGAAACGTACGGATAAAACATTGGGATGAAATATATGGATGTTTTCTTCCATTAACCGGAATGAACATTTCTCGATGTCGAATTATTTTAGTTTTTTATTTTTTAAGTAATACCCCAACCTATACCCAAGAGCTAAATATGAATTTTCAAATATTCCCCCTTCAGGTGTAAATGGGGCTTACAAAAACACTGAGTGATAGTTTCCTCACCCGTATTGTCGACAAATAAGCTCCTATTTGGACAAAACGTTTTATTTCAGTAGATGACACCAAAATATTTGGACGTTTTTAGTGATTTTGAAAAATTATTAAAACTAACGCTGAATTAAAATCTTAAAGTTTCAAAATTTTGACTTAAAATTTATATTCCTATTTTTAGTTCTCGGTAAAGGGGGCTCTATGTAGCAACTTGCATAATTTGTCCCCTTGAAGGTCGTAAATAACCCCATTTCCCAGGAGCCCTTAGCCCTAATAAAGGTTACTAATAACTGCAACGCTGTCCAAAATTTCTTTTGATCAAAAGTTTTCAGTAAGTCAAACGTAGAGTTTTTAATTTACAATTATGATGAATGGTTGTTTAAAAATTGAAGGCTTGTTTGTGGCTTGCATTGCGCATAGGGCATTTTAGCCGTACGGCTATTTTGCCGCACGGACATTTTTGCCGTACGGCATTTTTGTCGTAGGGCATTTTTGCCGTACGGCGTTTTTGCAGTACAGCGTTTTTGCCGTACGGCGATTTTGCCGTAGGGCATTTTTGCAGTAGGGCATTTTTGCCGTAGGGCATTTTTGCCGTACGGCGATTTTGCCGTAGGGCATTTTTGCCGTAGGGCATTTTTGCCGTTGCCGTACGGCGATTTTGCCGTACGGCAATTTCGCCGTACGTCATTTTTGCCGTACGGCGATTTTGCCGTAGGGCATTTTTGCCATACGGCGTTATTGCCGTACGGCGATTTTGCGGTACGGCGATTTTGCCGTACGGCATTTTTGCCGTACGGCGATGTTGCCGTACGGCGTTTTTGCCGCAGGGAATTTTTGCCGTAGGGCATTTTTGCCGTACGGCGATTTTGCCGTACAGGAATTTTGCCGTATGGCGATTTTGCCGTACGGCTGTTTTGCCGTGCGGCAATTTTGCCGTACGGCGATTTTGCTTTAAGGCGATTTTGCCGTACGGCAGCTTAAGCGCAATGCGGTGTACATATTTAGCACTTTAAAGTAGGGTATTAAGATAGGCAATACGATGGTGTACACCACGGTATATCACCGTTAATGGAGCAATCAAGGTAAAGTATGGATGATACCTAGAGGAATTGCCATTTATGTGGGAATTATCTGAAATCAGTTACGAAAACAAATATTCCTAAACACTAATTAAAACACTCAGAGGTCCCATGCACCTTGTGTAATTAAACGTGTGACAATCAGTGTGAAGATTTTCGGAGTAGTATGTGAGTTACGAAGGTTTATTTAATTGGTTAGCAATTATATGCATAATGTAAATCCCTTGATTTCTTTACTTAATTACTGATTACATTATCGTAACTTGCTCACACTATTTGGCCGTACGGGTTTTATATTTTATCAGTAATTTTTATTTGTTAGTTGTTCTTTTTATAAAAATTGAATCATCGTCTAAATAAAAGCTTTGTTTCAACCAGCAGAAACAAGATATAATTACTATGTGTAGTATTTAAAAAATATGGAAGTTAAGTGAATACAGTTACACGTTGTATAGACAGTAATGGACACCTTCACCCTGTGCCTGTGACATGACCTTAATTAAATTTGAAATAATTTTTAATAATAGTCCTGAAATATAGCATGTAGGTACGGTACAAAGAATGAATGCAGTTCATTCTTGTTGGTTGTACATACTTAGGACGAAGAATACGAGGATGTGCTCATTATTCTGGATGTAGTGAGTAGTTTCTAATTGAATTGTTTTTGACAAAACGTTCAATAGAAAATTCTGAATGATGGAAAACAATACTACGCGCCCGACAGTGATCAAGGATTTTATATTTTGTTTTTTATAAGGGAAAGAAAGCAATGATTTTCAAATGCTTACTACGATAAAATTTTATTGACGGTTTAGTCCAATAGTAAGGTTGGTCAAGTCATAGCAAGCGTGTACTATACTACTGACCACCGATGTGAGGATTTAACATAGCTGCATGTAGACAGTAATTATTCTCAGAAATTAATATATTTTTGTTTTGAATGCAGGCCGCCAAATACGATGGACGAGATCAGCAAGAAATGATGAAGTAAGTATACTGTGACTAATGAATGAACAATGTTTAATAACAGTTTTCTATTACGAGATTTGCTTTATTTAAACAACTTTCTTGACGATAAATTGATTAATCGTGAATTCTCCTGAAGTATAAAAAATTGTTTTAATTTTCTAGTGCGGATGTGGAGGAATATCCAATATCCGAACAAACATGGAATCAAGAGAAAGCAGGTCCACAAGATTTCGAACTCCGTAAGGTACTCGGTAAAGGTGGTTATGGAAAAGTTTTCCAGGTACGAAAAATAACGGGCAATGACACAGGAAAAGTGTTTGCAATGAAAGTATTGAAAAAAGCTACCATTGTTCGAAATCAAAAGGATACAGCACACACAAAAGCTGAAAGAAATATATTAGAAGCTGTAAAGGTAAACGTTTTTGATATTAACATTAAATTTCCACTATCACTAATATGAGACCTAAATATCACCGTACAAATTGGTTTTGACCCGTGCAGAATGTAAAGGAATTTTGTTGAGATACTACAGATTTTGTTGACAAACTGCATTTTTATTTTTTTAAACTTGTCTTTTTCTGCCTGGCTGCTGAGCCATAAGTACCAGTACTCAGCACCAATGAGAGTGAGGGTTTTTAACGCAAGATTAAGGAAGCCACTATTAAATATTCAAACAGCAATACCACGAGCAGTATAGAAATAGTTTTTTTTTGTCAATAACTTTTTAAACTTTTTCTAGCTTTAGAATTTAGTTTAAATTGCAAACAATTCTCAGGTTTGTAAATTTATGGTTTCTTTGGCCTTACTTGGGCATGTGCTCATTTATCCGGAGTAAAATTAAAAGGAACTCATAATTGATCTAATTATATAGCATTAATCAGTCCCCAAAGAAATAATAGGTAAACATGAGTGCAGGTTATGCCGCCGTGTATGTATACAATTTTTGAAATGTGCATGACTGCCCTTCACGGTCAAATGTTTTGCCAACAATTGTCTGAGGAGTTATTTGCATTTTTTATTTATTTGCAGCACCCATTCATAGTAGATTTAAAGTATGCTTTTCAAACTGATGGAAAGTTGTATCTTATAATGGAATATTTGAGTGGCGGAGAGCTGTTCATGCATTTGGAACGCGAGGGAATATTCTTAGAAGATACTGCAAGGTAGTGTTTTTTTAATTTTTTACAGCTGTCTATAAAGTAATAGTACCAAAATTAAATAATTTTCATACATCACTGGTTGTATTGAAGTTGCTAATTAATTTTTTGTCTTTGTAGCTTTTACTTATCGGAAATAATACTTGCCCTTGAACATTTGCACACACAAGGAATAATTTACCGGTAAGCTTATTTTACTTGTAACACAAATAACAATTAACAATGTATACTAATTATTTGTAATCAACTTGAAGTTTAATTTTGTAAGCAAGTTTTGTCAAAGGTTCCATGGTTAATGCTTTTTTTGTTATTGTCGTATTCAGGGACCTTAAGCCCGAAAATATTCTCCTAGACGGACAAGGCCATGTTAAACTTACAGATTTTGGATTGTGTAAGGAACAAATTCAGGAAGGTGGAGTAACTCATACCTTTTGTGGTACCATTGAATATATGGCACCAGAAATTTTGATGAGGGTTGGTCATGGAAAAGCTGTGGATTGGTGGTCCTTAGGTGCTCTCATGTACGATATGCTAACAGGAGCGGTAAGATTCTATATTTACAGTGTTTCCTTATCTGTGTTATTTTGTACTAACTATTATAATTATATGAACATGAACAGGTCTACTCCGACTAATTGAAAATAATTATTTATTGCTCTTTAATTAATAAATATTTAAATAATCTTTATCATGTTATTAATTTTACATACTTTAATATTATTTGAAAATTTTACAGCCGCCTTTCACTGCAGAAAACCGTAAAAAGACAATTGAAAAGATTCTCAAGGGAAAACTGAATTTGCCTCCATACTTGACACCTGATGCAAGAGATATCATAAGAAAATTATTGAAGGTAACTTAAATATTGAAGTGTTGTAATATTGTTATTTCATAGGTTGTCTTAGTTTTGTGGGATATTAATAGTTGTTTAATAATTACAGAGACAAGCAAACCAAAGGCTTGGATATGGACCTATTGATGCCATTCCTATCAAGTCCCACATGTTCTTTAAGTTGTGCAACTGGGACGACGTTATGCTCAGACGTGTTGAACCTCCTTTTAAGCCAACGCTGGTATACTATTTTTGCATCTTCATGGAAATTATTAAACCTGTTCAGTTAACTCATATAATTTTTAACTCCGGTTTATTTTTATCAAGATTGGTGACGACGATGTTTCCCTTTTTGACACTAAATTTACGAAGCAACCGCCAGTTGATTCTCCAGATGACACTACCTTAAGCGAAAGTGCCAATTTAGTGTTTAAGGTAGTTATACCGTATAATTATTTCATAATGTATTTCTTTTACATAACAAACTTGTAAATTATATTTAATGAATTTTATTAAATCATATTTTTTGTTTCGTTTTAAGGGATTTACGTATGTGGCTCCATCAGTATTGGAAAATGAATTCAAGCCTCACGTCATTCGCGCAAGATCACCAAGAAAGCAGTCAGGTGGAAATCTATTCAAAACTCATTTCAGTTCACGCACATCAAACTTCGTTCACACTGGTCCATCTCCTGCTGGCTATGATTCTTCATCGCTCATTTCATCTGCTATGAGAGATGAAATCATGGATACGTCCATGCCTAAGTGCTTTTGATGACATTCGTCACTAGCTATAATTGTAGAACAGAGCTCTGCATTTTGCATGGACAAAAAATTATGGTATCAATACAAGACGCAACTAAATAAAAATAAATATATATAATTACTTGATTTCAGGAAAATAATTAATTTGTAAGTTTACTGGAAGTTATTAATTTGTTAAGCATCAACAACATAAAATTGGTAAGTCATTGTTATAGTATATAGTATAATGAAAATCCTTAATCTACAGCAAATAACACGCTAAGCCCTACTGATGATTTTGCTTGGAACTAGCAATAAGTAATTTAGAGTTTTATTTGTCTTTTATTAATGTTTGATGACTCTGTCAAAAAGACTTACATATAAATATCCTGATTCCTGACATGGTTTGTTAGAGTTTGACAAAGTGGAAACTGATAGTGTAGTTACTCGAGTGCGTTTTGTGTCGGCTGCAACCGATACTTATATATTAAAGCTCAGAATTCCTATTATTAAACAGGCAATTTGCTATTTCAATATCTCGTGGGAGCGGTACCTTAAAATACATTTCAGTATTTCAATTTTCCGTCAAGTAATCAAATAAATATATTTGCAAAAGACTGAAATGTGAGATATACATAAAAATATGAGCACAATTCGATGTTGTACTAAGGTACCGAAGGGCTCTTCATGAAATATTTAAATAGCGATTTCGCACATTAAATGTGTACATTTTTAACTCTGATTAATTAAAAATGGCCGGTGCTATAGTAGACAGCCAACAAAACAATCTTTTATTAGTTACTGAGCGTTCAGTTCTTGCTAGTACGATTCAGGTGATCTATTTTCGCCAAATTCTAAAGGAACCATGTTAGGATGTTTACTTGTAAGTCGAAGTAACAGAGGTGTAGTGTACATACGCAGTTGGAGTCATACTTTACTCGCACTTACCGTGGTATTTTTTCCAATAAATCTTGTTAATTCTTAAAAGCCTGTGTTTACCTTTTCTTTCCAATTTTGTCACATTTTGTTAAATCAAAATGACTGAATTATTTTTCTAGTGTTATAACATATGAATGTAATTTCTTCTTTTAAAGTTTGAAATTTTTTTGAAAAATTTGAGTTCTAAGTTGAAACTCACGCAGATATTTTTACATATCCCGCGTTATGATTTTACAATTTTCAACGGCGTACATGTGCATAAAATTGAAAATTGCTACACCGACTGTAATTTACCTTAGAAATGTATACGTCTATAAAACTATTGTTTTAAATGCACTAAGGTAGGAGGAAAACGCGATATATCATAAAAATTAAGTAAAATCGATACAAGTAAGTCGTTAAATCGTTAAGTAATGACATAGCTGAAATTTGTATAAGTAAAACTGGAAATTAGATTGTGTTCAGTAATAGAAATTACTTATCTGGATTTGCGAAGCAGATAATACCTTCATAAGTGTAATTTAAATCTCCGGAACATCAAATTATCGTTGCTAACATGGCTACCAAATAGCATTTACTTAACAATAAAACGTGCGATATGATAAATATTAGTCTTGTCTGAGTTTTTATTATTTCAATAATCTATAATTAAGTATAATAAATTGAATTGTTAGTGCAAATACATTGTGCAATTGCAAGTTAAAATTACTTCGACTTAAAGTATCAAAAAGTTATATATTAATTATACGAAATTACAATCAACAATAAATATTAATATTAATGGTTACTCTACATAACATGTGTTTGGGTGATAGAATGTTTAACTTGTTAATGTTCAGTCGATTACCGTAAATGTACCCTATCTCCGTATATGTACGTATGTTGTAGGTTGAGATTTTTTAACATTTGCAGCTAAAAATTAATCTTTGCAGTTTTAAATTAATAATTTTAGTAGAAATCAATATCAAGTCATTATTATAAGAAAAATCAGCAGTTATGAATGCATTGATCATGTCGTAATATTTTATTTTAGCAGGGAAGCAAGTTAATGTGATAATCTTGTTTATTCTTAACTTTGTTTTATCACCTTCCGTTAGCCCTACTTACACGACATTAAGAACGCAGTGAAACAGGCAAAACATTTTTAAGTCTGAAAGAATAAAGTATTGATTGACAGAAGTTCAGCGTATCGCTGAAAACAAATATCCACGCGTTGGGTCCGTTGGGGTGGGGCTTAAAACGGAAAGAATACCACTTATCTTCTAAATTTTTCTATTAAGAATGGGCGCATCCTTCATTGAAGGTGTTTCTTGATTTCAAGAAAATTACAATGTATATATAATATATTGTTTGGCTTTTTGTAATTTTAGAAATCTCAGCATTAACTACATTTTAAAGAATCTAATGGTATCAGTGAAATGACATAATAATAGTAAAATGCATCATGCATTAGAAGATCCAAAGTTAAAATAATAGTAAATATTTCAAGTAATTAGTTCAGATGTAGATGGATGTAATGAAAGTTTAATGTTTTTCTACTGCATTATATTAAAGTATGAAAAACAACTATTATTACGCCTTACTTGATCTAGCAGTATCATTGAATGAAAAAGTGTTACCTGTTTTCTTAATTTCCGTTTTATTACAGTCGTTGAATTCCGTTGTAATCTAAATTCAATCATATACTATGTAGGTACTTAGTATTACTACTCGTGTTCTGGTCTGGTATAAATGCCTATTAGAAATTAAGTAACAGGAATGCTTGAATATTTTGTTTGATTGTATTAATTCAACAAGCGAGGTATTTGGATAATAATATATATTATCATATATACCTATTTATACATAAGTAACTTACATGTGTTGTTAAACTAATCATCTATCGTAATTTTCGTCTAAATAATAATTCTAATAATTATATTTATTGTGTTAGCATACACTATTGTTAAAGTATGACAAGTGTAATAATGTTGTCCTAAATTCATTAAGCCAGAATGAATGAAAATCGATAATTCGATTTTATAAAGAGGCCTTCCGGACAAATGATGAGTCCGCAGGCTGGACCATTGCTCAGCATTGCACAAACGTCATCAATCATCTTTTTTGTTGTTCTGATTAATAGAGCAAAAAAATTAAGACCACAAAGTGTAGTGTTATAAGTTGAGTTAATATGGTGTGTTTCACAAAATAAACGAAAAATCGATTTGCTCATATTGTTATTCTGACCATACTGTAAATTGTTTTTCCAAATAAATAAGGCGCACCTTATTCTTTTGATTTGTCAACAAATCTCTACAAAAACAGTAGTAAATTTATTGTCACTTGATGTCGTTTTCCCACAAATACGACGAAGTTAATTTAAGTGGCGAGCATATTATTTTGGTTTAATTTTTATTGCTTTTGCTTTTTTTATGGTTACGTTTCCTGTCCTGCTGCCGAGTAGAAATAGAATTGGCTGAATGCATTACAATTTTCGCTATATTATGCAAGTATGGAAATTACATTTAATCAAGTTGTATGGACGATAGTAATTTCATGAAATAATATTACTGTCCCCTAGTTTTGAATAATTACTTTTGTTGGTTAACATTCATTGAAACAATCACATCACTGAAATCTGGCTTTTCAAAACTTCTCAGCGTTACATACCCTTGCTCTAAAGCTGAAGATTCTCGTAAAACAGTAAATTTAAAAATCAAAATTTTCATTGTTATAAAGATTATTTTCACGGTGTTTCATCACAATCAACATTGGGTGTGACTCCACTGCGCAATTCAAACCGTAATGTAACTTCATGATTTTTTCGGTCTCGTCGCCCGAGATTTGCTTTGTACAAAATTTTTCAAAACAGTTTTGATGACTAACATTTGATAAGCGTTTTTACTGCTTCATTAGGTTTGTTTTATTTTTTCAAAACTTTATATTATGTCTTTGCAAAAAATATAAAATAAAACGACATGAAGCATTCTATTTTTACATTTGCCCATGTTTCATCTGTAATTTTTATGCTTCTGTTGACGAGAACACAGGCTGAGTGCTCACAATTAAGTAAAGCCCTGTGGACGTTACAGCACAGCATTTATGAATTATTACATCTGAATTTTGAATTTTAAAATGGTTACACAATACAAAGACAAATCGTGGGCGAAGGATCAAATCCGTGTCCTTCCACTTTACGCTGAAAGCAAATCCGTGTCCTTCCACTTTTAACGTAAATAAGCGTTTTAGCTGACCAATTCATAATAACATGGTTATGAAAAGTCCAAATTGCTCTAGATCCATATTCTACAACGCAAAACGTTCTAACTAAATGGATTTTGAAACTGCAAATGATTTTAACTACTTGATTTCAAACGCGAATTGTTCTATATAGTTTTAAGTTGCAAACTAGTCTAACTACATGGTTTTAAATTGCAAACTAATCTAACTACATGGTTTTAAGTTGCAAACTAATCTAACTACATGATTATAAAAAGTGCAAAATGGTCTAACTACATGGTATTAAGTTGCAAATTAATCTAACTACATTATTTAAAAAAATACAAAATGTTCTAACTACATGATTTTAATTTGCAAACTAATCCAACTACTTTTAAAAAGTGCAAAATATTCTAACTACATGATATTAAAACGTAATTTGTTGTAACTACATGGTTTTAAGTGCAAACTGTTCTAGCTAGATGATTTTAAAAAGTGCAAAATGTTTTAATAGCATGTTTTGAAAATTTTTAAATGTTGTAGTTACAAAATATTACAAATACGAAATGCTCTAAATACAACGTTCGAAAACTGCAAAAAGCTCTAATTTAAACTACATGTAATATTCAAAAGCACGTAATAAAAACATTTTACACTTTTCAAAATTATGTATTTATACTAGTTTGCAACTTAGAACCATGTAGTTAGACTATTTTGCACTTTCTTGAATCGAGTAGTTAAACTAGTTTGCAACTTAAAACCATGTGGTTAGATTAGTTTGCAATTTAAAACTATGTAGTTAGAACAATTTGCGTTTGAAATCATGTAGTTAGAACCATTTACAGTTTTAAAATCCATGTAGTTAGAACGTTTTGCGTATTAGAATATGGAATTAGAGCAATTTGCACTTTTCATAACTATGTTATTATGAATTGGTCAGCTAAAACGCTTATTTACATTAAAAATGGAAGGTAACGGATTTGCTTTTAAGGTAAAATGGAAGGAAGCGGATTTGATTTCAGCGGAAAGTGGAAGGACACGGATTTGATCCTTCACCCGCGAAATGATGTATCCTATCACAGGACACGCAGATTTTGATGCAGTTATTAGAAAATTGTAAGATACCAAAATCGCAATTTATTATTGAAATTGTACTAATTCCGGTAGGCATCGGTAGGCATTGATCCAAAGGGAAGCATTGAAAACGAAAGTAATTCAATTATGTACCCGTCAAGCTCCAAATAGAAGCCGGGTCTCCAATAGAGGCCGGCCTCTAATAGTGGCCGGGGGGTTTCCCATAAGCGGTAATGTTAATTTTTCCAGCTCAAACTTGGAATTTTTATTAGAAGCCGGGGGCTTCTATTTGGAGCTTTACGGTATATTTATGATGTTCTAGAAAAAAACGACTGTGACAAACTACTTTTAAAAGAGCTTATATATATTTTAAAAAAAAAAGCAAATTATCTTCAAAAAGAGTCATTTATTTATTTGCCAATGCGCCTTATTGGATTTTATAGCTGTAGCTGTTGGCTTATTGAGATTATGTAATTGAGTGTGAATGCCATGTTAATCCGTGTAATTATTTAGCAGTTGGCAATCATACTGTAAATTTACACCTCCGAGCTGCTAAAGCTGCTAAATAAGAGCTGTGGAAATGGGTATTTTTCTACATAGATGGGTAAATTAATGGCTTCGGGAGTTATATTCAATTAAATCGGATTTAAAAGTAATACATCTCCGAAGTTTCAAGACAGATTAAAAAGTTTGAATTCATGCATATGCACTACTTTAATACTTCATCTTGATTTGGTATTCAACTATCTGTCAGGTTTGAACTTTCCTTGCCATGGCTGCATGATGTCCGGTTCAGAGCATTAAAATTAAAGCTCTGAGCGCTTTATTTACATCCTTGGACGCTAAAGCACTAATTTTACATCTGAGGGTGGTTTTACATCTCTAGAAGGGTAATTTTACAGCTCCAAGGTGTACATTTTCAGTAAGATTGCCCATTGTTAATATAGGGTGTTTTATGATTTATAAGTTAAAAATAAGGCATGTGGGAACAACAATTTATTGCTAAAAGTAGTGATGTAAAATAAATTGTCTAACAATAAATTTTGTTACCACGCTCATTACTTAACTACCGGACATTTACTCTTTCCGAATTCAATCTGATATTCGGCACCGGTACAGTCAAACTCAAGTGACGTCTCGAGTTGCCAACCGTGATCCTGATAACTCAAACGAATTTACTTACCGCATCGTAAGTACTCCCAGAAACTGCATTTATTTCCAAGTTTATCATGTATAAGGCTTCAAAATTCAACATTATTATGACTATGACTTTATATTCTTTATGTAGCTTCAGTTTTATACATTTTACTTCATGCAAGATGAGCACTAAAAAAAACTGCCAAAAAAACAGTAAAGTCATCAGATTGTTTATTATTCGTTGTTGTAATGAAACATTTATGTGCCTTATTCAAAATTCAAGTACCCGAAATTCCAGCATTTTGAATGTGAACGGGAACATCAAGGCAAAATCCAAGGTTAACTTCAAATTAACGTGCTTCGTGTACCTCAGTTTGCGTAATGATATTGAAGCACAACGGAGTAAAGATGGAGGTACATAGTTTACATTCAGTTTTTAACAGGTACCGTAAAGCTTCTAAGTTTTGATTCTGGATGTTTCCGGTTGAAGCAACTCAAAGAGGCTATGAGTCAGATTTTGACTAGCTTTAAAGGTAAACTTTAAATAAATAGAAAATCCCAAATTAATCCTAACACTTACAATAAATAATTCCATTAATCCATTAATTTTACAATCGAAAAACTTTTGACCTAATTTTTATCTAGTACGGTTTTGTAACACCATTGACATCTCTTGTTGTTCTGAAACCGGGAGAGGCAACTTAAAGTGAAGATATTTTAACTGAGGCTGAACAACGAGGAAGAAATAAAAACTACATATAGGTACATATAGGTGTACAGTACTGTTATGTATAGTATTTTATATAACCATTTAAAGCAATATTTTAAAATTAATAAATGTTATTATATAATATGTAGTTTACAATATTTCACTTGAGATGATCAGGTTATAAATCTGTAACACAATCTGTTACTGTATTTTTTCTTGTAAATGTGTATAATAAAATTGTATTTCTAATTAAGTGTAATGCAATTGAAATTGTGATGCGTAATGATGGAATTATAAATCTTGTTGAGTTTGTCCTGGTCATATCAATATCAATTGTATTTGTGTCGAATCCTTTAACTAATTAAAATTGAATAATGTTGTGATTGTAAAATTTTACGTCATACCTAAAGTAGTATTATTATTGTAATTCTGGCAATACATGTAGCATGCTCGTATAAATCACTTACGCATGCACATATTTTAATTTTTTAGCTGTTTACGTACGTTTATATTCGGTTGATTTGTCTTATTGCATCAGACCTAAAGAGTGATTACTGATTACACTGAAGCTCCCTGTCCCTATGCCATGTATTGGGGGGACAACCAAAAGTGATATCTGGCAAGGATAAAGCTGCCGTTTATTTGCATGCAAAATTTATCCTTGCCAGTTATCACTTTCGGTTGCCTCTCCTGTAGATCATGGTGTGAAAATTCGTTCCTCATATAATATACAATAAATAAATAATGTAATACAGTAGTGATACATAAATTGCCTGTCCAAGTAAATTCTTAACTTATCGTTTCGAATATATATAAAATAATGCTCAAAATATTATTTAAAGAAATTACTTTAAAGCCCACATATAATATTAATGTGTTTGAGACTGTGGAGGCTGGAGGCTGTACTGTGGAAGAGTTTGAAATAGATTTTGATTTTGTAGTCACAATATGATAACTTTGTTTTTAATCTTTTGTTACTATATCTTTTTAAATTTTAGTATATCTGTAGGTCACATGTATATTTGTTTGGTTCACAACCGTAAGAACCGTTTCTAATTATCATTACTAAATATATAGTATCATTAGAATCAAAACGTATAATATAATTGTGTTTATTTAATTTAGGCCAATTAATAATAATTCAAACTCAAAATTCAACACATGAATTAATTACAGTTTACATTTTATTAGAGAGAGAAAGTAAATATTTATTTACAACTGGCGCAAAAATTACGCTTGCCACAAGGACACAGTAATAACAACATACAATTTTAAGAGAAAGTAAATGGTTTAAAAGGATACAAGAAAATTTTTGCAACAGTACAATTTGTGAAAATTAGATATTAGATAAATTCATATAGATGATTATGGGCGATACGACACGAGCCTCGAATGGTAGCAATCACTATTTCGTGTATCATTGTAGAAGGAAGCCGTATAGATCCTACGTATGGTAGGATCTAAAATATATCCATACATTTATTATTAGCTTTAGACTTGGACGTTGTTGGTTGGTAGTTAAGAATATAAGTAGATAGTAAGAATTAGATAAACTCGACACTTTTGTACTGTCAAATGAAATTAATGAGAACACTAAAAATAGTAAAAATAATAATAATAACAATATGCATTTGTGGTTTAAGTTCGCCTTTAAAATAAAAAATAAGGCATAATATAGTATGATCATGAACGCACTACTCGACTTTTTCACACAACCAGAAAATTACGTAACTGAAAAGGTAAAAATATTCATTTATATTTTCTTAAATTTTTTTTTCCTCTTCATTTTTGGATTTCGAGATACGAAATACATACGAAATAACAATCAGTTGTTTTTGTTTTTTTAGTATCTACATAATAATAAAATCCAAATAATAGTGTTCGGGCTCCGGTGTCCGGTGTCCGGTATCGTGCTGCGTTACCCCACCTATTTTAAACACTTAACCCAGGAGGTGTATGTAGACGTAGGTACTTAGAATATAACAAAAATGAGCTTACTATGCACATTCATTGTGCTACTAGAGGACAAAATTGAGTCAAGTTCGATAGCTCCTGTTATGCTAATTACTGCACAATACCGCCCATTAGTACACTTACCAATGGAAAATTAAATTGTCTACATTTTGAAACCACACTTATCATTTTACCTTTACCCAGCGTTTGGTACTGTGAAATATAATTACTGCCAACATACTTAAGGTGTTTTTGTATTGATCATGAAACTTTAAACGTCGTTAATCGTAGAAATTCTAATCGTAAGTTGTAGGAGTGATAGAGTGGCAAACTTGGTATTAAGTATAAAAAATTGTTGATTTCGGAGCCAAGCGGAAAGGATCCAGCTTCCAGACTATCCCCGTCAATGCAAAAACGTAGGAGTGATAAATGGGGAAGGAAACTAAGAATGCTATTCAAATTGATACGCTGTAGGAATATGTACTATATATGTACGAGATTTTCTCAGTGATTTGAAATATGAGTACCACAACCGTGCTAACTCATTCATCATCATTCGTACATTCTACAATGGAGTATTACTTCAATAAGTAATAATTTACCGTATATCCTATAATAGTGCGCGGGTCTGTAATAGTACGCGGGTCTGAGAGGCCTCAGTTTGAATAGTACGCGGGTCTATAATAGTACGCGGGTCTATTTTAGTACGCGGGTATGTGGAGAAATGTAAATAATTAGGCAAATGTGAAATTATAACTTCATTTATTTATTTAAATTATCCAACTATTTTTGTTAAAATCATTTATAAATAAAATATTCGTTTTGATAATCATGTTGTTTGCAAGGTGATGGCTGGATAAAATAATTTTCATATACTGAGAATTTCTACACTTTATTTAGTACGCGGGTCTGTAATAGTACGCGGGTCTGAGAGGTCCAAATTTGGATAGTACGCAGTACGCGAGGCGTACTATTATAGGATATACAGTAGTATTGTTTAAAGATCAAAGGTTTTTATTAATTTGATTATTAAAACTTTCTGTGGTTATGTGAAAACTGAATATTACTATTATTTTTTAATAAGTTCCTATTTTTTCATAGCAAAATTGGGGCATCATGTAAAATCCTACCAGGATTTTGAAATTACCCACCTCACCTAATTCACCCACTTACCACTTACCCACACGTTTCGGAATGTATGTACACGAAAATAATATAACCATTTTCGGTTTTCCGATCGGCGTCACGTCATAATTAATTTCTTTTTAATTTATAAGCTTTTTTTAAAATCAAAGTCAACTAAAAGCATGGACGAAATGTATGTATTGCTGTTTCTTCTAACTAGCTAGCTGTAGCTGAAACTGTATTTGATGTTCACATTCATTTAATGTTATACTTTGTTACAACATAAATGAAAATTGTTCTTTATCACAAATCACAAATGCTATTACCACAAATTACCGCGCATTCATGAGCGGATTTCAAGGCAATTAGTTACTTAGCATGCAACTAACAACTAAAGCTTAAGTCGTAAAATCGAAACTTGCCTAAAGAAACAAATTAAATGCAATAAATTATGTCTACCTTCTAAACAGGCTTAAACAATGAATCTACAAGGTTGCAGTCATTCGTCAGTCATTCGTCTTGTCCCCAATATTATCCGTGATAAAATTCTACTCACACGTGAATATCAAAAACACAATCCTACATACTACTTCTATTTTCATCCTACTGATGATTTTCTATGATAAATTGGGAATACTTCTTTAGGACGTTTGCTTACAAATGTACAAATGATTGTATTTTGTAGTTGTGGACTAAAGACAAGAAATAGACAAAAAAAGAAGCACTTTACACTGAAATGAGTCTGCTTTCTTTGCGAATTGAGCTGCTCCCCTACATACTTAGGTAGGTACATATAATTATTGCTTTTAAAAAATGACTCCGGCTCTTGTTAAATGGGAAAGCGTGAGACATATTTATGGACGAAGAGTTATTTTGAAAAGGTCAACATTCTTTTGAAATCAGTTGTATAATATATTTCCCCATCCTTCTGTCTCTGTTCCTACTCTCCAGTCAGACGGAACATGGAATGAAGAGTGAGTGCATAGAACTTAAAAAGAGCTGGGCCAGTCCACAACACGGACAGATAAATGGAAGAAACCCTTCACAGACACAGACGGAACAATGTTAATCTTTCCGAGTTTGTTACACTGAATTGAAAAAAGGAAATGTTACTCTTACTATAGAAGATGGTGTCCATTTCGAATTTCGACAAGACGACACGAAGCACATGGCTTGTTCGTCCAATTCACATCAGGGAAGAAATCGATATCAATGGATCGTGTCTTCATTTACTAAAATCCCTCAATTCTCTCTCAAACTTTACACTCTAAACAGTCCACCGATCTTACCACCGAGGTACATATTCTATATATTTCCTAAAATACACATTTACAAAACGGAGGCTTTAGAGCAACCTACCTATACTGATTTACTCATAGGCCTTTTACAAAACATGTAAATTACATATACAAGGTACCTAGGTACCTACTTATTTACTTTCGAGTGAAAGTTGCATTTTCCTTAATCAAAACTTGACCTTTAATATTTATGTAGATATCTATGTACAGTTGTTGGTTGTTGGTTCCAAGTTACGATTATAAAAATCAGGGCCGGATAATGTGGCCAGTGCATAGGCAGCCACCGCTGCTTGAATTTTCAAAAAACATGTAAATGGAACGTTTTGCAGTTTTGAAAAATATGTAAAAAGAATATTTTGACTTTTCCAAAATTTGCAAATAAAATTATTTTTGTACATTTCAAAAACATGGGAATAAAAAATTTAACACTTTTCTCAAAACATGTAAATAGAACATTGAGCACTTTTCTGAATCAAGTAAAAAGAATATTTTGAACTTTTTTAAAACATGTAAATACAACATTTTGGTTTACCAAAGAAAACCACCAATAAAATCAAAATGGTGTTTTTGTACGGAAACAAATTGCTGCTTAAAAGCAATTCCTTCGTCCGGCCCTGATAAAAATTAGTTCTTTTATTTTCTGAATAATTTTCTGCACATAAGCATAAACATCATACGTATGTTTCTCGTCTACTCCCCACCAATGCGAACCTTACTAAACAACTTAAAAGTCCCTTATGCACACCTTACAAATTGTAAAAAAGTAGATGAAACAAATCATGAGGTAATTCTTTTACAAGCAAAATGTATGTGACTAAATTGAAAGAAGTAAATATTTAAAATAAAATGGATGAGTCATAGAAATAAGAAAGTCAATACAAAAATGCCCATGCTATGATGATATTATTGCCAAAATAAGCTGGGAAGTAAGGGATCAATTACGATATTGGAAAATCAACGATTACGATTTTAGACAGAAGGAATATAAAAGAAAAAAAGCTCCATTTACAAGAAAAATGGAGGAGGATGAGAAATACATACAAGTAGAATTGGAATAAACTCGTTGTTCAAATTCCATGACATGACTTTTACTTTCCAATCCAAACGAACGTGGAATGCAAGAAGGAAAATGGGTGAGAAGGAAGCATAATATTATTTAGTCTGGCAACAGCAGTTGCGGCGGTGTATAATAAAATACACATCCAGATGGAGGGAGGGAGAGAAAAGAAGTGAGGCTATCTCATCTCATCTAAAACGTTCAACGTTTCGGCCTGTCTCAGTCCCAGTATTTCAAGAAGATACAAAATGAATAAAATTGAGACTGAGATCGTCTATATAGAGTTCCGTGTTAATTTTCTTCCGCATACATTTCTGTACTATGGACGATGAGGGGCATTGTGATTTCTCCCTCCACAGTTACTTATTTATTTCTTGCTCCTTTCATTGAATTTCCTATGCGTAGTATTTGTAACATATCTAGCTAGGAACCTTTCCAAAAACTATTCCACATTTTGTTTTAGTTTTCGGACTTACAAACTTCGTTTTGCAACCAATATATTTTTGATTCGGAGAATTTGGCTAAATATTGTATGAGTCAAACTTACGGCTTGTAATACTTCATCAGTATTTGCAGATAGCCAGTTTTTATACTATTATGTATCAAGTACAAAATTACAAAATATTCTATTCCCATGTTTTTTTAAAAGTGTAAAATATTTTATTTACATGTTTTTTAAAAGTGCAAAATGTTCTATTTACATGTTTTTGAAAAGTGCAAAACGTTCTATTTACATGTTTTTGAAAAGTACAAAATGTTCTATTCACATGTTTTTTTAAAATTGTAAAATATTTTATTTACGTGTTTTTGAAAAGTGCAGGGGCCTCGGTAGTTGCCTCGAACTATGGCAGGACTTGTTTGGTTTACTTTTGCTTTTTTGAAGAAACCCTGTTTTTTTACATCTTTTGTATACACGTGTACTTCAAGTGGTCTGAATAGCCTTAGGGTGCAAGAGTTAATTCTGCTTTTTCTTTTATTATAGAGATACACTGCTTCAATGAAGGAGCAATACAAGACGTTATGACATTACAACACCTAACTATTAGTACTAACACTACTGCACACAATACTTCCCTTTTCTTCTACTTTGAACGATTTCATACTTTCAGTACTTGCTGGCGTATCAATGTGTGCAAAGTATTATTGTGGAAAATAGGAATGAGAAAATCCCAAGTTTCCCTATATTACATGCAGTAGAGAAGATAGATTACTCATTTATACAATCCATTAAGTTTTATGGGGTGAATCCTCCTCTCAAATAGTTTACCGCAATAGAAAACGCATGATCATTCAATCCTTGATTTCTTTCTCTTTTTTTTTCTCCTTCAACTATAAATCATGATCATATAGATATTCCATTGTATCATTCACATGTCCCGCGCCTCGACCAAATGACTACGAAAGCAAAGCTAACCATACTAAAGAAGGACTGAAGACTGGACTCCTCATGGAACTCTAGTTACACTCTAATGGTAATTCTTTATAGAAGAAGATCCAACCAATGAAATGATACATATCCTCTCACACAAACACATGAGAGAAACACTGACAGCTCACCATATTATACTCTTCACACATGTCACGAATTGTGAGTTGGAGCGAAATCATCACACCGTCTATTAACTTTCCAATCATCGTGAACTGAGAGGCTCGCTTTCTTGAAGAACAAGAACAAACCCGAGTTTCATACCTCGATCCTCACATGTAACTATGGACTCCTTATATATCTTTCTGTCTTTCTCTCGTCCTGAGCCAGTTTCCCCAACCACTATGCTAGTTTTTCAACTCGCCTTTAATATCAAAACAGAGGGGAAATTGAATTCAATTGCAAAACAATAAGTGCTTATCTCGAATCTAGATATATATATTTTGTTATTTCATTTTTCTAGCATTCCAAAATCCATAACCCTTGACCGAAGGCGATTTCTGTCTACTAGTTTTACAACTAGGTCACTATATTTTTCACAAGAATAATGTTAGAGCAACTCTGATTAGGAGAACAGAGTGCGTATGAACTCTAAATGAATTCAATCAGTGGCTCATATACAACAATTTAATAGTCTTTTCATTTTTATTTTTAATAATTTGTAGGTTTTTTCTGGGAAATAAAACAACTCACTCACGGGAAAGAGATGAGATAATGTATTATTATTATAGCATCATTGAACATTACAAGAATGATTGTAAAACAAGTTAGGAAATATTAAATAAAAAACCTCATCGGTAACACGAATATTATGTTGGCCGCTATAGGCTTAACGACATTCCACCGCACACCGCACCGTTTCTAGATTACCGTTTTATAATTCCAGGACAAAAGGTGCAAGATAGCCAACGCAAAGGGTTTAGGATATATTTCTTTCTTTTTCGTCCTGCCCTTGCAGCTTAAAAACAATCTGATCCTGATTATGATGGTCATTCAAAATGAAACAAGATAAAGTAATAAAGTTTAATAATGCTTACACCAGCTCACAGAATAGACAGCCGCCCACACTTGAATGTCCAGGCTAAATTTGAAGTGCAGTCAGCATATTTAAGTAATAAAGCAAGAGAGAGAGAGAATGTAAAAAGATTTTATCTACACTGGATTTACAAACCTAAAAATTAAAATAATGTAGTCATGAGTTCAGGACTAAAGTTGAGGAAAGAAAAACCTGAAAAACTATTTGCATTTATGAATGACGTCACGTACTGATAAAGTAAGCTCTATAGTTTCCCGTGTTCCTTCCCCTCAGCTTTCAGTTGAGTTGTTAACGTCTTGGTTATTTAACGTTGTTTGTATATGTAAACGGCGCCAAAAATTTAAAGCTATTTAGGTTTAAAAAAAATAACGCTCGGGTCTCGTTTAACCCTTATGGTTATTCATATTACATCTTCAAGTATCTTTGGCGGCAGCCTAATTCATTCAGCCCAGGTTACATTTAGCAATACTAATAGAAATAATAAAGACTTGTAAAACTTGTTTGGATTTATGGCTGAGCCGAATTTAAATGAAGAAAATGTGATTTGAGCTCCTTGTAGAGCACAAGTCACTCGGAACTTTTGTAGTTGTAGATTATCTGTAGAGTGTTTGATTGTGGTTGTGGAGGAGGTTGGAATGGGGAAGGGATGAGGAGCCCCGTTAGAACTGAGGATGAGCATTCGTTTTGGAATGGTGTATGGGCTCATGGATAATCTTAGTACAAATATTGGAGGGAGACCCAAGCTGAGAGACTCAAGACGGAGAGAAGATGGGAAAAGAAAACAGGAGAGTGAAGTGAATCTGTGAAAGTGATTACTCTGCATTTTTTCCCTCCGTCGTCGTCTCACTTGAGCAATGTAAATAATTAATGACAAAAGACTGTGACTATCTTTCTCCCTCGTTTCTATCTGTTGTCGTCGTCTGCACGGAAGGAAGGAAGGAAGGAAAGAAAGAAAGGAGTAAAGAGAGAAAAGGAAGAAAAGTCGCGTAATGGAGCCTTGTTTACCGAGTTGATCAAGACCTCTGCTCTTTGTCCTCCTCTAAGTTTATATAGGCATTCACATTTGAAGATGAGAGGCACGGAAAGGGAAAAAAGGTACATTTATTTCCTACATATTCCCTCCAGACTCCGAAACTCCTCACGAGTCCAGGTTCGGGTCTAGGGGGTGGGCAACACGGGCAGTTGCCTACCACCTGAATAATTTTTTTAAATATAGGCGAAGACAGGGGAAGCTAAAATAACGATAAGATGACCGACTTATATAGATACTAGAAACATAGCGCCCTGTCTACGGCAGTGAAAATTGGGGGAGGGAAGGGGCCGCGGAGTTCAGGCGTAGAGCAAAACAAAATGAAGCGGACTGTATGTGAATGCGGCAATATTTGTTACAATAGGGTGATGAATAGCGCGGCGGGTATTGAACGTCCAACGTATCGTAGTAGATTTAGTACAATACATATTGAAGTAAATGTCTGTAAATGTTGTAGTATATAAGAATTAAACAGTAGCGAGTTAATTAGAGCATGACGATGGAGGGAGTGGGCCGAGGGACGAGGAGATGTAGCGATATAGCATGTTAAATGGAGAATAATGTATTGTACGTCCAAAAAGTCGAGATCGCTGGGCAAGGTTGTCCAAACAATTTCCTTTTCCTGCCACCAAATGCACATGGCAGGGTTTGGAAAGCTACCTCGATTTTTTGGACGCACAATAGCACACAGTTTTGGTTAAAGCATATGAGCTAGGGCCATCGGGGGGTATGGAGAGTAGGGGGGAAAAAAGGCCTTCTGTCTACGGTACGGTAATATAGGGGACGCAAACAAGGTGTAGCAGAAAGAAGACCCACGACTAATGTAGAAACAAAAACAAAGCATTACTATTTACGAGTGTACCGTAACAAGACGGCAGTATCAAATGAGTTTATGAAATTATTACTAATCATAAATCATAGTCAATACTTAATTGTGAATAAGTTTTTATAAATAATGGCGGCGATTGTCCATAATTAACTATGCTAATTCACGTTAACCATCCCTAACATTAAAACTGACAAAGATAGTTTAAAACAACGTTCAAAAGTATTACATATAATCTACCTACATGAGTTGATAAAGGACGAAAGAAAAACAAAAGAGCATAATAACGTTTTTTTCTTAATATCTAGTAAAATAAATAAAATTCCCTGTAAGTGCTACTTCAAATGATACTTTTTTGCCTCCTGTTTTTAAGTCTAATAGTTGCACTGCCATTTTTAAACACAATTAAAAATGAAGGAACTTAACTTCAAAAATATTTTATTCTTGACAACACTCGAAGTTTAACTGCTAACTAACAAGAGCGGCTGGTCGCAAGCCCAAGAGCAGATGTCATCCTTTGTTCTTGAACTTGTGCATTGATTATCGTGTAAATTATTGCCATACATTTAAGTTACTACGTATATACAGGGTTAGAACGATTAATTATAATGCCAAAGGTAGCTGAATTGTATGAAGTGAAATGTATTCAAATTAGGCAGCATCAAACAAAGTCGCAAATATGCACTTTTAGTCTTCTAAGCAATCTCATTTCATATCCTTGCGCGATGTGTAGTTTCTATTTTTGTACATGGGTACGAAAAGTCCTAGGAATAGTTCGGGTAGGAATAATCCGGATAGGAATAATCCTCAGCCGATTTATTTAGTTACCTAAAGTTCGACATGTGCAAATGCGTATACAGTAAAGGTGGAAGCAGTGCTTTTGACTTTTTTCTTGCCATCAGGCAGTTGTCATCAAGAAGATACCATGAGGAAGTTACATCCGCCGGTTTTGCTATCAGGCAGTTTGACTACCTGGCTGGTGTCATCTGGCTAATCTAGCAACTGCCATCAGATAGGTACCACCAGAACGATGTCATCTGGCAGCTGCCATCAGACACGTATAACAAGACAGTGCCACCTAGCAGGCGCCATTCAGAAGCTGCCATCCAACCGATACCACCATCAATCAGCTAGAATCAGAGAAGTACCAACAGGAAATAACCTCCAGCAGCATAACGAGAATGTCAAAACCATTTCGGAAGATAAAGATTTTTACCATGAGTAAAATGTCACCCTCCTGTTGCCAACAGGTAGTTGCGACACAGCAGGAATTAGCCACAGACCAATTTCAACCCAGGCCAAAATCGTCTACAGACTATATCAAATCGTCTCAAGCCGAAATAAACTCAAGTTGAAATCGACTCGAGTTGAAATCGACTCGAGTTGAAATCGACTCGAGTTGAAATCGACTCGAGTTGAAA
>JAQFZE010000160.1:0-36312 GCA_034695245.1 Dicyrtomina saundersi
TCAATAATGATTTATTGATGAAATAATCCCTGGTCTCATGAATGATGGACTAATTTATTAATTTGATTAAATTATTTCATCAATAAATCGTTATTGAAAGTTTAAAAAATTAAAGGGTCGTCCATAATTGACGTAACGGGTATGGCCAAGCAGCCTACTTGGATATTCATGGTATCGCATGCTAAAGATAGACATTTACCCAACGTGTAATCTGATGACAGGAGGGTCATTGAGACTTAAAATGGGGATATTTTGATGACGTCATTTATGGGTGACCCTTAATGTACTTAGTTTTAAATTACTAAACCATTAACTAATCACTAACATATCCCATTAGCCGTGTTTCATGAAAAATGGAGATGATCAAAATTCATTTTAAAGCAGAATGGAGATGATCATAATTCATTTTAGCCCCAAATGGAGATGATCAAACTTCATTCTACATCGACGATATCAGTTTCATACTTAGGGGTTCGTTTTTTAATATGGCAGAATATGTATTTTAAACTGGGCGTGAGCTACATCGTTGACGAGAATGATACTCTGGATGCATATGAAGCTCTTGGTCATGCCAAAAGGGAAGAAGAAGAGAAAGAGGACGAAGCAGAACTCACAAACATGTGGTCAAAGTTAGATCACGTTGCGAAAGTTGAAGCGATGATAAGTAAGTGAAAGCAAAACCACTTTTTTGGAGTGATTGTAATGTCATATTAACAATAAGCAATAACTTTCACTTAATTGTGTTCGTACTTGTTTGTCTTAGGCATCAACGAGATGAAGGAACATATGAGAGAATTTTTGTCGAAGTACAATGGTAAAGTTGTTCGTAAACGTGATGCTGAAGAATTTGCCGAAGAGTTAAAGGCAAAACGAGCCCGTCGCTTGAATGCACCTGGTGATGGAGTTCCACCGAGTAGCTGTCGTTGAAACCGAATTAAAACAAACAGATAATGCCAAGCCACATAATAAATACTGAATACATTCGTATTTATCTATTTCCCTCTATAGGGGATCAAGGATAATTATTTTCAATTTCTAAAACCATTAAGTATTCATCTTTTTAATTATCTACCTACAGTAATTAATTTGCTTTAACATTTATTGTTGTAATTCTGATCAGGTGTTATGTAACATATTAACTTTCATTTCCAACTTATACTCACATACTTTATTAATTACTAATCGTGCAGTTTGTTTACCAATTACGTCGTTTTTACTCCTAGAACAGAAAAATGCATGCAATGATCTTGATGGATTCTTGAATAATAATATTTTGGGGCTGAGTTAGTTTTGTTATTTTATTATAACATTAAAATTAATTACGAAATTCAGTTAGAACTACAGTGTGTCAGCATTCATCATTGTTTTAAGTTGGTAGAGAAACATGGTAGTGTTAATACATATTGGACAAGTGGAAAATCCCTGTTTTTTTTCATTTAAGCGGCTATGCAGCTATTTATTACATTATATACAATTGTACGTCAAATTCTTAACTTGAATGTAAAAATTAAAGTACCGAAAATCGCATTTTCTTAAATTTTAGTATGATTTCGACTTCATTTAAATAATGTCACGATTAGTTCATTCATATCCGTAAGGTAATTATGTAGTAAGATGAAACCACATAGACACAGAATGGGCCCATGGATGTTGATGTTTGTCCCTTTACACTTCTTTCGCAGTCACCAATTCTAATTGAATATCCTAAAAGTTAACGCACAGTTCGTTCGTAAATACTTTAATAGCCCGGGTTGGTCAGGGATATGGATTGTTGACTTGGTCGGGGTGGTTCAATAATAGGATTTGCTCCGTATCCCCCATATAAATCATTAGTAGTCCCATCCTCAGGCATCATGTAGGCTGAATCCGCAACAACTGAAGCTTTAGTAATATTTGGTGGTGGTAAAATCATGAATGGAACATCCCAGTTTTTCTTGCCCGTACCAATGTACCACCAAGCATTCAGACTTCCCCCAAGAGTAATACACCGCCGTCCATTACTTACCACCGCTGCTCCTTGTGCTCCTGGCCAGTACAATGAACGGACTGTTGCCGTGTTCTCTAATTTATCCATTTGAATTGTCCAGCAACCTGTGTTTAATTGCAAGTACTTAAAAAAAGTAATGTATAATGCAATGTGTTTCATTCACTAATTTAACAAATTCCAGAACACAACAGCGCTGTCAGCGTACAAGTATTCATTATTTTAGTTTGTAGTTTAAGACAGTTCATTTAGCAGTAGATATATTCATTTGGTAAGGCTAAGGAACCTTACCTTGAAAAAAAAATTAATTTGAATGTGCTACTAAAATTAGACGGCAAGAGAGTGAGAGTGGGCATGGATTTTTTCAGTGTAGGGATAGAAAGATAGGTTAACTTAAATGTTTTGGCTTACCAATGGGTAGATCATTGGCAAGAGAATCCAAAAAGTCCAAAGTCAAATTATAATCAGGACGGCCAACTATACTCTTATCCCAAGGGTTGCTGGGACGGCGAACGTGGAAATATGACACTAGTTGAAGCGCATCATCCTTGGACAATCCTAATATTGAATGAATGAATAAAAAGACTCAATCTTTTAATAATAACAGACATAGTAAACGCAAGTAAATACCTGCTATGCTATGTAACATAAATACCAGCGTAATAAGTTAGTATTATTAACTACGTACCCGTGACCTGCAGATATAGGTATTTATGCATCTCAGTGGGTAGGTAGTATTTATTTAAATTTAAAGCCTATACATGTGTAAATCACCAAATTTTAATGCGCATTTATTGAAGAGAATTATTCTAAGGATTCATTGTTCATTCAATGTTAAGTTTATTTCTCAAAATAAAACTACGGAATCATAGATTGTAGTCCGTGTAGTGTAAACTGACGCTTCTTCACTATCGCTATCTTTCTCTATACTTTGTACATCCATCATCATCCATGTTTTTTGTTTCCCTTATTGTTTTCTACAAATTCGGCATCGGCATTGACGTTTCCTCTGCATGTCTTCTCGCTAAATACCTTAACCATCAGTTGAACTTTAGTTGTAGTGAAGTCGAAGTCGAACTCGTCACTATTAATAGTTCAAAAAACTAGATCCATGCTCTGCATATATCTCCCCTCGGCTCTGTGTCTTTGTGACTTTAAAATGACAAGTGTGAAAGTCAAACTCTAAAAAAAACCTGCTATCCTACTTTTTTGCATCTGCATACAATGTGCAGAGGAACGCGAAATAAAAATAAGCTAATTCAAAGTCAACTGACACAACTATCTACTGACTAAAAAGTAAAGCAAATATCTAAAAGTCTAAAATTGTTAAACAGTATCTCGGCCTCGGCTCCTGTTACTCTGTTACTTATACTGTTAGTGTTTCTGTACCTGAGAAGCATTTTAAATAAAAAGAATAAGCACCATATATCTGCATGTACTGACTATATACTACACTATACTACTCATCCACATTATACATACATACTTATGTTATACTGGTACTGGTTTTTTGTGATTTCTTCTTGTCTTGTTTTTAACACATCATTATTATGCATTTAAGTTATACTCTCAAAAAAAAACCAAAACCAAAGGAAACCTTTGTATGCTTTTGAGTATTTTCAGTATTCACTCCCAGTGCAAAAAGATAATGCTCGTAGTTTGTTACTTTTGTATTTTAACATGACGTTATAAGCAGGCACGGACCCAGGGGTGGGCAACAGGGCAGTTGCCATCCCCAAAATAATATTTTTAGAATAGGCTAACATAGGGGCATTTAAACCAAGATATGACTTGATTATATATTGAGTGCAGAATCAAAATAATCCATATCCATTTTTAGCAAGAAACAAAATTCACTGTCTATGAAAAAATTAAAATATCACAATCCTAAAAGCATGTAAATAGAACATTTTCCACTTTTCAAAAAACCTGTAAATACAATATTTTGCACTTTTGAAAAACATGTAACTACAACATTTTGCACTTTTGAAAAACATTCAAATGCAACATTTTGCACTTTTCAATAACATGTATGTTGAACATTTTACACTTTTCAAAGCACTCGTAATTAACATTTTTCACTTTTCAAAAAACCTGTAAATACAATATTTTGCACTTTTGAAAAACATGTAAATAGAACATTTTGCACTTTTGAAAAACATTTAAATGCAACATTTTGCACTTTTGAAAAACATGCAGGTAAATACAACATTTTGCACTTTTCAATAACATGTATGTAGAACATTTTACACTTTTCAAAGCACTCGTAATTAACATTTTAGGCATAATATATCGATTCATGTATTTTATTTGACGTAGCGTATTTTAATTCTAGCTTAAATTGGAATTGATTCTTCACTCACTGTATTGCCCATCCCAGAAAATAATTCTAGATGCGCCCCTGTTTATACGGATGAGTCGACTATGTCGACATGCAACAGTCAGTCAGCCTGAGCATGTGACAGACAGTGTTTCGAACTTTGGTACATTGCCAAACATAGTGTTTTTTCTCCTCACTTTTTTTAAAGTTAACTATGAGTACCTATACCTATACCTATACGTACTAAACACAGATTGCAGATCATATCCTATTATCCACTTCCACTTCCAAAATTTCCCAAAGAAATCCACGAGTAAAAGAAGCCAAAGAAGCTTCACTGCCTGCATCAGCCTCATAATAGCGTGCTCACGCTCAGATTGGGAGCTAATGCATGCGCAATTATGTATGTACATGTATATATTATGTGAGAAAATACTTCACAGTAAAATATCACCAAAAATGATAAGGATGATCCTGGTGGTACAGTGCGTACAAAAGTAAATGACGCGTATAATTACAATGTATGTATGTGACATGGCAAAAAGGAAACAGATTTCAATTTGAATTGAATCCTTAATTTAATTTTGGGAAAAACAGAGTATATACAAGTCGAGAAAATACTGTGTTTTAGTTTGTACTCTGTGGGTTTCTGTGCTATTGACAAATCAAAGTGGGAAGAGGATAAAAAAGATAATATATACCATGGTGTTCCATCTGAACTGTATGGTGCCCTTATTGGAGCGTGAGACGAGTCTGTACTTAATTCAATAACAACAAAAAAAGTCAGAAGGCATGCATATATTATATATATAGTTTAGCTATATAGAAGTTTTGGTTTGCTTTGATTTGAATGTGGTACTGAATGGTGTAGTCGTCGTGAATGAGTATTTATTTTACAATTTACCTTCAAAAGTTTTGTTCTGGTAAATCAACCCAGTGGGACTCTTCATGAGGAATCCACGTGGAACAAAGCCCGCTTCCGCTGTGATTAATGCCACAGTCGCTGACAACCGCTCTTCTTCTTTAATGTATTCCTGAATACATCACACATTAGCATAATATTAACAAACACGGACATTTCATTTCATTTTCAGTCTCACAGCCACATTCACAGAGGGTTCCGTCAAAAGGCGCGTTTTGGCTTTGAAGTTGCAATACGTGTTATCGAGACTAATATATGAATTGTCGGCGCTGGTATTATTCTTTTAAAAAATGCCTTTTCAAAAAAAAAGGATGAAATATATAATTAAGAACTAATTAAATTCGTTCTTGGAAACAAGTGATAATGACATTATGTTTTGCCGTATATTTGAATTTGCATGCTATTTGTTAAATACAGTAGACGGCAGCAGAGCGAATGAAATAATTTGTCCAGCGACAATATTGTAATATGCAAGATAATTTTCATAAATTATTATGGTTTTTCATACAAATTGATCCCCCTCTTCAATCACATCAGAGTCATTGGGAACAATATCTGTCTCGGAATCTGCCGTCGGGTCACCCACAAATCTACCCTTACAGGACAAGCCCATCTCCATTACAACAGCAGTCGGTGGGGGAAGAACGATCCACTGCAGTCCATGATTGATACTTTTCCATTTCGGAATTCGAAATATTTTGTAATAAAAGTTACATTAGAGAGTTTAAAAAACAAAAATAATTTTGACCAAAGCCAATCATGGATAGGTGTAACAAAACAAGCGGTCATATGTATAGCATAGGTAGGTACTTTGTTGTTTGTGTTGCGAGCATGTGTGAAGTCTGAGGAGTCTACCTGTAAAAGTACTGTCTATCTTTGAGGTAATCTTTGCCAATACCATAAGCAACATAGTAGTCATTCTCCGTCCCATGAATCTTTCCCCAAAAGTGAACATCCTCAAAATGATTGTCGTTGCATAGGAGTACGAGGGAAGACTGAATAGCAATTCGATGCTCCACTGAAAAAATTGCTCCACAAGATGCCAAGTAGTCCAACGTGTAGTTTAGACTTTCAAATTCCATTTTGTTCCGAAGTCAGTCAGGATGAATGAATAATAATTTGCGATCAAGATACGAGCCTACTGATACGAGATTGAAAGAAAATCAGCATGTAGTACACAGAATTTCGTAGCTAATTGATCGAAACTTTTTCAACAAAATTTCACTTTTCTTACGTTAGTCTCCTTTACTCTCGATTCTCACTTGGTTTATTTATAAGATATCTTATCTGCTAGGCCAGACATTAGTTCACTCACACTAGATTTCAGATTAAGGTTCTCGTTCAGTGTCGTAGAGAGATAAAATGACAAAAAAGCAGAGTATTTCAAAAGTTTTATTTTTCCTTGTTCGAAAGAATTCGAGTCCGGGATTTATATTATTGTTTATTTACCTCCTCACCAGAACCAGAACCAGAGTCAAACGGAAATTAATGGAAATGGAAGCGTGCGTGGTATTGGTGGTATATAGCGTGGTCGTGGGGTCGTGGTTGAAAAACACCACAGAATATACAGACATACAGAGTTACTGAGGACCGAGACCGAATACAGCGCGTGAGAAAACAGAACGGGGTCAACGGATATGTGGAGATTGTTTTATGGGGCTTCTGAGCAAACAGAAAAACGTACTAAAAAATGTGCATACACACATAACACGACATACAAAAACACGAAATTTTTTGTATCTTGTTAGACAGTCTGCTTCATTTTAAATTCAACATATAAATAATAAATTGTCAATGAAATTTTTAATCCATGGAAACACCTCATTTTGGAGAGACTGAATTATGTATAGCAAAATAGCAAAGCAAGTTAGTATAGTAAGTATGGTCTATTACTTGCTATGCTGTACAAAACTTTGACAAGTATAGGCTAAGCTAGTTAAGTTTCGTTGTGTACTACACTAAAGCTATACGGTGCTAAAATTTTAAATGTTTAATGTCCCTATTTTGTCTAGTAACTGAAAGCACGCGTTTTTTGACTAGCTAGAAAAGTGCTAACGGTACGATATATATAGTGTCCGTGTTTTTCAGTTCAATTATGTAGGCATGGTATACTTTTACTTTTTTCGGGAAATATTAAAATATTATCAGGATTAACACCAGTATTTTTGATACTTAAAAGAGGCTTATAGTTATAGCCTCTGACCTTCAAAGGCACATTATCCTGTTTTTTAAAACTATAACCTTGGAATTGAAATCTCAAGCTATGTAAATTCATTTCTCATACACTCATCAAATTGGTATGTTTAGAAAATACAAGAGTGAAAGGGCAAGAATAATATAATAGGTAATACTAATATTATTTTGATGTATATTATTCATAACCATTTGTAAATACTTGGGTACGTGAAGCGTCAGTGAAGAATCAAAATGACCTTTATCCACCTTACCATAGTATCAAAATGGCCTATATCCAAACAGAATATATTCAAGAATCAAAATGAGCCAAATCCAAAATATTCAAGAATCTTAAGATTAGTGTTTATTTTACATATAAAACTAAAATAATTTTACCAAGTAAGATTATTTTTTAATGTTATGGACATGGGTCATTTTGATTCTTCACTCACGATGTTTTAGTGTAGTAGGTACCTACATTGAAATTCCACTTATTTCTATGGAACAGCAGCAAGTGTTTTTTACTACTAAACAGTATACACAACCACAGCTCTCTTTGAAAATACCGATACATACCTAAAAGTTGAAAGAAAGCTATGGGACTTTGAAGTTACAAGTTTTTCATCCAAACATAAACCTCTATAGCTCTTCCAACTTATTTAACATAAACTATAAAATTCGGTTTGGGTTCCGGTAATTTTCACTTCTACCCAGCCCTGTCCATGTACCTAAAGCACTATCCTACATCTCCAAAACTTTGCGGCTCTCAAAGCTCTGGGCTAAAAGTTTTCCTTGAAGACACACTTTCCTACGTATAGTACGTTATAGATGGTCGGATTCGGAGTCGTATTCGGATTCGTATTCGGATTTGGATGGAAAACTAAGAAATGTAATGGAAATGCATCCTGCTTCTACAGATGTGCAGAAAATCTTGTATAGCGAGCGAGAGTGAGTGCCTCATACATAAACTGAACTGTCCTAAATTCTCAATGTCAAAGTTACATATATCTATAGGTAAAAACTTGCACTCTTATTACTAGTCTCGCTCAAACGCACCCGAAATATGCTTAAGGGTTACAGTATACACACAATACACTCATATACTACTACAACATAGTAACATTAGAAATCATTATAGGACAAGGACGTATTATACATGATAGCAGATGCCCTAGCCTAGCCAGGGCCAGGACCAGGACCAGGGTATGAAGCCAATGGCCCAAGGAACCCAAAAGTCAAAGTCAGAAACTATTTATGCTGCCAGTATAATTAAAAAAACTGTCTGCCATATTTTAGATTTTACCTGAAATTAATTAAATTTAATGATGACTCCTAATACAATACTTTCCACTGTAGATAGTATACTTAGGGTCTTGCAGCATTCAAATTTAAAACATCGACGTCGACGTCGACATCGACCGAGAAATGTGTTTTCTTGAATGTTGAATGATGAATGTGAACCGCATTGGTATCGCTAATGCTATCATCCTCGTCGCTAAGTCAGTAATAGAATATATAAGCAGAATGGAAAAGGTATCTGTAATCTGTCCTTTCCTCCATGTGTTCCTTTGACTACCTATATAGACTATCAACTACTAATAGCTACCTACTACCTACCTATCTGTGCTATCATCATCAGCATCATCATCACAGTATCTTGTTTTTAACGGGATTTGTAAACTTTCCAAAAACCAGGGCCAGAAATGGAGCCAGGACTATAGTGTAGAGAGGTACGTATATATTTATATAATTATAGGTAGCCACATGTATCCAGTATACTCTACACATGCTATATGGGCAGGTTAAATACATTTTTGATATTTTTTCTTAATGTTCTTTACGAGCAAAAGGTCATATCATCCATAATACATTACACATGATTTCAGTATGAGATAGGCGACTAACTTCTATGTACATACGGGAGAGATGAAACATCACTATCACATGGACTCACTTCATGCATCTTTTACAAAGTCATTCCCAGATAGAAGATACAAAAATTGAGAATACTATATTTACCTTCAGGATGAGGCAGGCAGGATTACTTATACACTGGCGGTATATTATGTGTGCGCTATATTTCTACAGATACATATAATTAGATTACTCTGTTCATTTGTTTATGGAGTCACGATACATATAGGTATAGGTAGGTACGTAATAAGGTATGTGTTGTGTTCGCTCCGGCCCCGGTCCCGATCCGAAATAAGTTGAAGCCAAGTATCAGTATAGAGGCAATTAGACATACATATCCATATCCATACATTTTCCCAAGACGGAGTCTTTAAATAAATGTCATTTCATCATCAGCTTGTGTCTACTCTGCCTCTGCCTGTCTATTACTATTTTCTACACTTTTTCACATAGACGCCAACTTGGAGTTTGCTATGACTTTGGCATTCCTTTGACATTTTTGGCTATATGCATAGTTGTTGTTATTGAAATGGAAGGGGGCAGTACATGCTAAATGTGTCACCTGAATTTTTTATACGACATGGTGAAACATGAAAAGTATCAAGATAATTTTTTTTTTTGATTTTTTAAGTCTTCCAAAATTTTCGACATTTATTTTGAACAAATACAGAGCAAAAGTTTAAATATATTTTACAACTTTTATAACTTTTTCAACTTTTCAAGTCAGAGAAGATGTAACTGTAGCTCTATCATATTCAGAATGTTTTGTTTCGGTTCAAATAAAAAGGTGTGGGGAAGGGAGTGTGGATAGGACAATAATACAGATGAATCCTGAAACCGTAACCGTAATGCCTTGAACCTTTGCAGTTCGGCGGTGCCGCAGTATGGAATTGCATTCAGTTTAAAGTTTAGAGTCTAAGTGAAGGAGAAAGGAGAACAATAATACTCAAAGTCACCCCTGCCAGCCAAAAAACAGCATCCGAAAAACAGAACTAAACCAACTAACGGACCATGATACGGCAGAAACACATGACAAAAACATTCCATGAATCTGTATCAGTTAGTGCCTTCCACAAAGAATGTTTCAGCTAAGATGCTTTTAAGTTTCTTCTTTATGTAATTATATATGCGGGGAAGGGAAACTGCGGATTTACGAATACGCTGTCGCTATACGTATAAAAACCAGATAAATAGAATATAGTACATCTATTTAAAAATCTATAGGCTTAAAGGCACTTTCAATGTCTATAGATATAATTACGTAACCAATATTAAACCAAACCAGGTTGAGGTTGTGTATAATTTTAAAATTCGAATCACTACTAAACGAAAATTAGCATGAAAACCAAGGTAGGTACATACTGATCTACATGGCACTACATTATTTAAGTACAGCGTCATCCTTTGTATTATAGGAGTGTTTATTATTTATTTTTACGTCGTTGTATACTTAAGAAGCAGTATTAGCAAAACAGTAAACAGTAAACAGAACATCAAACGATTTCAGTAGTGGGAAGGGCTGATGAAAGGGAACAAAATAGTTGACACGATTAAAAATATTGAACTGATGAAAAATATAACAATAACATTTTAGATTACAATTTAAAGTATTCAGGGGTCGGGTCGGGGAATTAATTGTTGCTTATTATGTCTAATTTGAAAATAAATTTTCCATGTAATAATGCTCTGACTCTGACCTAGTCAACGCAGATATTAGTATATATTGTAACTTAGGTTAAGTTGTGAGTTTGTGAGTACTTAATTGGAGCAATATGTCTCGAATTAAAGTATAAGGATGTAATTAACCACACAAAGTGTACTTATGTTAGGAGGATCAGGAATTCGTATTTATCAATCATTCCGTCTCAATTCTCATTATTTTCGACACTGTCATCAATCCACAAGGAAAGTTTTACGCCAACTGCTATATAAAGCCTATAGAGGATCAAACAAAGATACATAATGAAAGTAATCAACCTTGATGTCTCACACGTCTCAGTCAGCCTCGACAAATTGGCGCATCCATACATTATACATAAGTTAAAATCCACAATCCTTATGGTTCATGGATGTAGGATGTGAGTGATGTGGATGTGACGTACCTTTTTGAGTACCTTCTATATACTTCATAGTAACTTGTGAAAACAATCAAACGACAGTCTCCATATTACCAGTGTGAAGTACTGCGAAGTGCATCTGCAATATTGTAATTTTTATCATCTGACTGGACGAGGGAATTCTCTCATATAATTACACTTCTTAGGCAGGTCCTTAAGAGAAAATACAAATTTTGGCCTGGTATAGCTTTGGCTACAATGAGCCTGCAAAAAATGTGTACATATAATATTTCGCATAGTATTAGGTTCCAGCTTTATCACATTTACACCGTAACTACATCCTATACTACACTAAATAAGAAAGGACAGGAAATGTTTACATTTCTTAAAAAAATATAAACGCATATTATGCATTTTTACAGCTATCAAAAATGAACAAGACACTATAATATGCTAAACATTTTTTATAAAGGGTAAAACATATGGTAACTACAATAAATAAATATGCGCAAAACCCTATATTTTTGCATTTTTTTATTTAATAGGCCCCTACTATGTATACTACCTACTATACATGATTAGCACATGACATTTTTTAAGAAACGAGAAATTTAGTCATACACATAAATTATGACTCATATGATAATAGTAAATGTCGTTCTCTTTTTAAATATGGTTAATATACGTCACTTAGCTACTGACAATATAACATGATTTATCCGGCTGACACGTTATTACAGCTTTAAAAATAAGGCAACGACGGTTCATATTCAGCAATCTTTAAGAGACTTGAACTGGGCCCCTTGAGCCTTGAAGCGTATATATAGGAAATCCGGGCTGGCTTCCTTTAAATACTCAGTGGCCAGTCAGTAGTAGTATTTAAGTAGTAGCACCTAATTTATTTTTTTGAATAAAGTCAACTTTCTCTCTGTTTTGATCAGTGCGTTAATTGTTTGTGGCGTCAAATCAAAGGTAGGTAGAAAATTGAAAAATTTTAATTATAATTTGAAACACTATTACATTTTGATATGTTCGACGAATTCGTTAGGCGATCCTGATTTCCCTAAAGCACGTCAGTAATGAAAGCTTCGAAATGACATATCACTTGTTGAAATGAGTACAGATTGACAGTTATTTCGAAAACCTATAAATTAAATGATAACTATAGGCGTTGATAAAAGCCGATAAAACCAAGCGGAAATGGAGCATCTGTTAATGGCTCTTGTTTTTTTTTGTAAGCTTTGTAGAAATGTATTATATTTGAATGATTAAACTTCTACTTCCAAACTAAACTACTGATAATCACTAAAATTCAAAGTATTGCACTACAATTATATTTACAGTTACGCATAATCAAAAATCGAAATTAATAGCAACACAAAAACAATATGAACTCATCAATTGTCAAATTTTCACATAATGCATATTATACTACATATACTTAAACTTGCATTAATTTCATTATTACTATACAGCAATACAGCAAGCTATACAGATAGTTGTTATTGTTTACTCACAATTAATAATCAGTTGTAATATTGTGCTGTAAGTACTCACTCGAACGAAACTCGTTAGAAATTAATACTGATAAAAAAAATACATCGTCATTTAAATATACACAATCGACCAAAACGTTTTAAATGGAAAAGGAGAAAACGGCGGTTTGTGCGTGAGAATGCGTGAGAATAAAGAGGATGAAGCCGCAGCCCGCAATAAAATGCAGATTTTATATTCTGACAGGATTTCCAACTATTTCCATTTCCAAGTGATTTCCATATTGAATTTCTTTTTCCTTGTTGGACTTAGAAATGATCCATAAGCATTGTCACACAAATTAATTCCTTTTTTGACCCACCCGCCCCCTTGTTTTCACAGTAACATCCGACTCGACTCACCCGCCGTACCAATGACATCATTTACTGACAATTTCTTGTTGGACGGACGAGGCCCCAAACTCCAAAAAGGAAGGGACAAAGCAAAATGTAAATATATTTGAGGAAGTCCGTACATGATGTCCTGAAATAAGGGAGGGGCTTACTACGTTATGCCTAGTAAAAAAGTTTCACAAGGGGGACTTTTGCTTGAAGACGTTATTTACGGACAGCCCCTCATGGCTGGGTTTTTTGTGGGAAGTGCGCATTTTGTGCGAAGGTACGGACTGATGACGACTGGTCTCCGATGCACCGCCTTCTTTTGTCCTCAACATCCAACACGCAAAGTTTTTACGGCAGATCACATCTGACTGTGAGCCAAGACGAGCTCAGCAGTGGAAATTATTAAGGAGAGACGAGAAAAAAAGTTGAAGGTGTGATTGTGTGGCTGTGCTGCTGAGTTTTGTGAGTGAACTAAATAAATATTGGATTTGGATTTGGAGAAATTGGAAATCTAGAACATTCGCGTAGATAGATCAACTTATATATATAAATGTACAAAAGTAGTAGTAATTATATTCCTTTTAAAATATGTATTTTCGTCATCTAAGTTTCAATTTTTGTGAATTTATAATCCACATTGGAATCTCCAACTAACACATGTCTCATGTTGTTAACTTCAAACTTCGTTATAAACAATCAAAAATTGTGAGTTTTCTTCTCGTTCATTCTCTCAATTCTCTCATCATCTTTAATAATAAAATAAAATAATAATAGTCTCTAAGTCTGAATCTCCTATAGTTCATACTTGATATATTATTGTTAAGACTACAGCTTCAGCCTCAGCCAAGTAACTACTTACAACTTACTTAACTAGTCTTCTTCTCACTCTCTTTAAATTCAATTTCAAGACTCGATCTCGAGCGAGTGGAGGAAAGTTGAAGTAGAATGGAGACGTGTAGACACACGGAAGTTGTTCGTTGTTCGTGTTCATTGTATTGTTGATTGTTGCTCTACATCTACTGTCTACATTAGTTTTTTTTTCTCAATAAATAACTAACTAATAGTTGGTAGTTAATTATTGTTTTTCTAGGCTAGGGCTTCATCATTCATTTTTTTGATTCCAACCAAAAACAATAATAACAACCAACAACAAAAATGTGGAAGCACAGCCAACATAATATCAGCCAGCTATATATATTGAATGTTTGTTGGGTTGGAAAATTAAATGTAATTAATTAAAAATATATATTTGTGAAGATTACACTTCACTGTTTATTTATGGGATTTGTGTATTATTACAGTACTAGTATTTCACCTTCTACTTCCAACTTGTGTATACCTGCCTGTGTTTTAAATTCGAAGGATCGAGATCGAAGGTTAAATGTAATCAATACTGAGTGTATATAGGAATAGTAAATTTACACACGTACTTACTTAAATAATACCAAAACCAAAAAAAATGAATATTCTAAATGAGTACTCGTAGCCTATGAGCTGAATATGCAGGAGGAGTGCAGTGAAATTTAAAAAAAGCTAATGTCAATGTTTCCAATTTTGTTGATGTGATTATAGTTTTTGTGATACCAGCTTCCATCATTATTTTAACTGCTCCGTGAAGTAGTTAGTACGGACTATTAGTACTGAGGAAAAATAAAGAGTCATCATCATTCAGCGCTACCATCGCATCGCTCAAACATCAAACTGTGTTAATCAGAATCAGAACAAAGAGTTTATCTCTTTAAAGGTAAGTTTTGCCTTTTGATTTCGATCCAATTATATTTACATTTTATTTTTATGATTTTCCTTCACCATTTACATCTTACAGTCAACATTGTGCGTACTTTCTAATTTATATTGTATTTGCATTATTGGCGAGAGATTTTAAAGTGGTTTTTCCAAGTTTCAGGGGGTGAGGGGTGGGGTAGAAACGCCAAATACTGAACACTAAGTACTAGAAATACTTTAAAAAGAGAAATAGCTTGTACTCAAGAGACAGGCTTTAAATTGATTTTTAAATAAATTTAAGTGCACTCGCTGATTACAAGCGACAAACCACCTAACTTATTCAAATTACAAATAAGTATGTTCACGAAAAGTAAATAGGAAATAAAGTTTTTTGGCTCCTACAACAATACATATATATATATTGAAGTTATAAACTGGCCTGAGGCTGACCTTGTACAAAATCTGTGATCTACACGGGTCTGTTTCCTGTTGTATTATAACCCTGTACGAATAGAATTGCGCGACAACTCTAAATCTACGTCGAATGTTGAATGTAATTTAGTATTATTTATACGTTACATTTTGTGAAACCAACTTTAACTATTTCGTTCAGTTACATACTATTCTTCAACTCTCAGTCAGAGTGCGGAGTAGAAAGCAAACTAACAACGCCAAACTTGAAAAGTTGACAGCCAGCTTTTGATTTAAATTTATTAGATTTTTATTGGCGAAATTAAACTAAAAACATGCATGCGAAATCTAGTTCCTCCAAGAAGTCGAAACTCAAACAGTGTATCAATTGAAAATGAAGAAGTTTGTAAACAAAACATTATTAATAATTATTATGATTACGTGTTGATTGAATACTATACGATTGACAAAGAAAGCTTGTGGTGTGCATTAGGGAAGACAAAGGTCTATTTAATTTGAACGATTTGGATCTCTTTTGGATTTGATTGATTAGGAAATTGGCATTTAATTTCATGAAATTGAGATGGAGATATACTCGAATTTTGGGTTTTCGAAAGAGTCAGGTTCTATGAGTGTCGAGCGTATGTGTGTGGAATACTGTGGAGTACTTATTGATTTTTAAAAGAACTGCTTTGGCGTTTCTCCTGCGCTGTGGTTTATCGCTGTTGCTATCCCTCTACTCCGTCATTCATTTGCTCGCTTCTTTAGATCCTTCAGAGGATAGTAATCATACCTTCCAACCTCAAATGTTGCTGGGGGGGTCCCCCCCGGCAGGGGGCGCCACTTGCCCTATGCTTTAACATTGCAAGACTTGGGCCGTCTGGGGGGAGGGTCCTACCCCGCAATGGTAAATAAAATTTTCTGGAGGGGTCCCCCGGGTACTAACGGTATGGGAGGTTGGAGGGTATGATAGTAATAGTGCCTAGGTAGGAAGATGTATAAGTAATTATACAGGCACCTACATATATTTTATATAACACATTTATATACGGATATGATATGTATAGTATAGAGAAAGAGGACTATAGTAGAATTCTTTGTTTTGATCTTCTTCAGTCGACGTATGTTCTACTCGTTTAATATTCTTATCTCGATTTTCAGTCAGCTGGAGCATGATTGGGATTTTGCTTGGAGATGACGAAATATGTAGTAGTTTTATAGGTAGTAGAATCAGCTTTCTTTCAGCTGTCTGCATTGTAAATTGTATCGCATAAACTATTCAACCTAATTTTTTATTTACTTGTATTTATTTGATAAATTCTCGTTAGTTAATATCGTATATCGGGATTTCTAATAAACTAATAATAAAATCCGTAGTGCCTTGTACTTTGTTCTTGAGATGTCTCCGAATTGTGTTTGTATTTAAATGTATTAGAGAGTCTGGTTTTGTGTACCTAATTTTAAGGCCCAAGTTCTGCATCATGAGGATCATCCACCGGATCGTGATCTAACCATGATCCGGATGAGTTTTCCAGTGGGATTAATTAGGATTGTGTATTCATATCATCAATTCTAATTACCAATATTATCCGTTATTATATTATATAGTCTTCATGTTCTATGTTTATAGAGGATTAAGAGGATTTAGAGACCTCTTTTAGGTATGATTTTAACAGTTGACGATACCAGCGTGTGTTATGGCCAAATTATTAAATCCATTAATACATAGCTATAATTTATGCGTCGTCATCACGTCGTATAATTAAGTGTCGTATTTCAGTTTTTCAATTAGCTTGGCATTATATGCACAATCGAATTTATTAAATTTTATTCACTGTATTTTGTGGCGCATTAAATGATTTTGGTATACTTACTTACTATCAATTTGTTTGAATCTTCCATGGAAATTATGAACAATTCATGGGTTTGGTCCTTGATTATATTTTAATCATTTTGAAAGTTTCGTGTAAGTGTAATAAAAGCCCTTTAACTTGTATTATAAAGTAATCGAAATTAGTGCTGTGTGGTTTGCTTAATAAGTGATTCTTATCCTTGTTTCTTCGGGCTTGGTTGGAAAAGAGTAGCTACGGTCTTCTGATCGATTATCCTCAAGGACGTTTCATTCTGAGAGTTGAAAGGACGTGGAGTTTAGAATTATATAAAACCTTGCACTTAAGCCTTAACTGATGTTTCCTTTGGGACATGGAAAAACATTGAATAATTCAAAATCAAATTGGTAATCTAAATAGGAAAAATTTTACCGGGTAATGCAGTCCCATTCCCATTTAAGGCCAAACAAGAAGAGGTGCCTCTATAGTTTTTTTAGTAGACTGGAAAAGACCTTTACGATTAAAATTACTAACATTGTACAATCCAAATAGAAACTCGGTTCATGCCATTCCATAATAATATTAGTAAGTGCTAAGTGATAACCAAACTTAAAGCCTCTAAGGCCTAAGTTTAAATCATTCTCATGGCATGACGACGACGACGAAAGAAGATGGGATGTGAATAAATTATTTCTTAATACAGGGGATTAGTTGGCTAATCAATTATCAATACTTCCGTGCTTGTCCCGTATTAATTTGATGTTGAAATTGATGAGACGAGTATGCAGTGCCTACAATTATTGAATTAATTACAATAATAATTTTACTCGATGAATGTAATAACTTCATAGTTCATGGCTTAAAGTTTAGGAACTATACATTGGACCATAATATGATATGCTTGAAAACAAATTGCTACGAATATGGCTAAAATAAATGAATGATAATTACTTTGTATGTGGTTACATTGCAAATGAAAGCTATTCTGAAATTACATGACACGCAATATGAAACCCCTAAAATACGAGCTGGCTCCTGGCTTTTGAGATTTGAGATAGTCATTTAGTTTTGGACTTCTGGATCTGGAAACTGGAAATGAATTTGATATTTACGTTTTATGTGTCGTGTGCTCAATTATAAGTTTTACAAACGGGTATTGCAATATTATAGGTAGGTACCTATAGGTACGTTACCTTCAAAGCCAAACATCTTCAAATGTATTTACTGCTGAATGCTAAAAAAGTCTTGCTAGTTGCAGGGATGTAAAGACAAGCAGAATGTGCCCGTGTACATGATACATTCTGTGAGCTCTATATAATATATACAAACACGATACATGTGTAAATACTCTTGAATGCATAAGCAAACAATAAAATTCACATTTATGGACATAGAACTTCCTCACGTAAGAGACGATAACGAATCATAAAAGAAACTATAGAAATATGAATCTAGAAATAGAACTAGTTTTTCCGGAACAGGAAATGATAGTGTAGAATCATAAAGAATTACTATAAAATTTCACGGAAGTTAGAACCATAAATAAATATGAATAATAATACAAGAGGTCAAAACTCGGTCTAAAAATATTACTTTATAAATATATTATGTGATTACAAAAACAAAATTTACTATTGAGGAGAAAACTCAACAGTCCTCCGTCCTCTATCTCACTATAGTCAGTCTCATAAACAAAGAAACTGAAGAATCTCCAAAGAGTTTGACACAATCTTTATTATTGCAAAATGCGTGTAGGATCATTTTTACAAAGCTAGTGTATTAGTAATTTGTTAAGTATAATTTCGTAGTAATCTACCATCTTCTCTATACTCTATGTACTTATACAAAAGATTTAAAAGGCTGGTTAGTGAGTAATATATAGTAACAAATGAATACGACGTACTATGAAATTAATATGGAGTCGTAATGTGTGTTTGTTTGCAGAATGGAAATCTTGCGTACTCACTTAGTCACTTTTATGCTAAGGTATATCCTAATATTTAATCATATAATAATTAACCATGAGCCCATTCGAGTATAAAGGAAGACGCTGATTATTATAGTGAGTGCCGTGTTGTTGTTGTTGTTGTATTACATTATAATATTATATGAATGTCGACAACGACAACGCAACTACTTCTACAAGACAGGACGATGGCGATTTGCTGTCCATGTTCATCGTCGTTTTATTGTGTTCTTGTTCCTGGTCTGCTGTAATTCTTGATAAAATAATAATATTGCATACATAATTATGTTTATATGTAATGGAGTGCCCCTGTGCACTACTTATACTTCATACTTCATATTATATTATGCGTCTTTGGATTTCCTCACTCATACCATACCATAAGACCAGCCCAACCAATACACAAGAAGGGGTACCTACCTACATTTGAAAGATACTTAAAGCAGGTTTTGCTCACAGAGTATTCTCAATCCAACGAAGTTTACCTGTAGAGTAGAAGTGGAGGCTACATGGGGTGTACACACATTATATATCTATATAGAAGCTAGACCTAAAGTAGTGTGTTGTTGAACTGTTTGCTGTTGGAATATATTGGAAGTTGTAAAATGTTGCAATGATTGCATGAGCAAAACAAGGACAGTGTAAAAAAAACTCAAGTAGAAGTTAGAGGAAAAAGGATACGAACAAAGTATAGTAAAAAGTATAATGTAAGTATAAGGAATATTATCATTAAGAAGAAAACATACTTGTGTAGTTTTAGTATAGTTTGTGTTTGTGCACCTCCTTTATCGTATCTTTTGTAGTTATAGTTATAGTGGTTATAGAATATCCTATCGCATCATATTATAATCTGCATCCAGTTGTGTTGTGTTCTGTGTGTGTGTGTATTACTTTGAATTCATTTGTTCGCTGTCTCTGTCTTCTGTCTCCCTGCATTTATTATTGTGAGTTCCTGAGTACTGTTGCTCTGTGTGTTTTTTATGTTGTGATTGTGAGAAGGACGCTGTACATTGCTAGATTGCTACATACATTATTGGTTAGGTAGTTTAAAGGTGCAGAGGATAATATATACAGGTAGATAGTCTGTAGTCTGTGGATATATTTATGTGTATAATGCATCCACCACCAGGTAAATGGCATGAGTCGTGGGGCTGTTCGTTTTAAGTCGTAGAATAGAAACTGCATTCTGACTCTGCTGACTGCCAGCCGCCCAGCCTCCTCCTTCTTCCAAGTACCTCGGCTCGACTTGTGTGAAACTTTGAGTGAAGAATAGCCTAGAGTCTCCTAGTCTCTCTCTCTCTTGTCTTATGTATGAGAGTAGATGAGGAAAGAGAGGAGGAATAGAAAGGCGTTGCTGCTGCAATAAAAGTGGATTAATAAAAAAAAAGTCGAAGAACTTAGAAACATACAAGCAACGTAGCTCTTTTGCCCTGACTCCGTCTTCGTCGTTGTTTTGTTATTTTTCTTCTTCTTCTCTGTGAGTTGATCACGTTTTGCCTGGTTGCCTTTTGTGTTGAAAAGTATGCATAGACTCTATAGGCTATGGGTTATATTATATTATAGGCGTACTAAATGCATAGTAGTCTAGTAGTAAAGGTATATCATTTGAGCACACATATAGATATCATTAGTACGTAGGTAGGTTAGGTAGGTAGGTAGGTTTATTATTATTATCCTTCCATTCCATTTTGTACAGTGGAATAATATCTGTATAGGAATACCGGAATTCCATAGACGAGAACGAGACGAAGGAAAAGCTTTAAAAATGTGATCGTATTAAGGGTACTTATCATGAGCTTCTATAGTGTGTTTTTCGTAGATGTTCCAATGCCATGATGCGGCAAGTATCGTAGTAGTGTGTACCATATACTACTCCATAAAAATAAAAATAATTTTGTCTCGAGTTTTTGAGTTTTGAATTTAGTCAAAATTGTATCATATCATCATAATATATCACACTGAAGTTTTGCTGTGGTTGAGAGTTTTGGAGCCGAATGGTGAAACAGCTATATTTCAAATCACTTAAAGCATATCACACGCGCAAAATACGCTCCAATCCAAATTCCAAATATTCCCAAGATCGCGGGATATTAAAAGGTCCTGAGGTGGTATGGAGGTATAACTGTAGGTGAACTTATTCTAAGGGATTGAAAAATATGTAGGAAGGCGAAGGTTTTCATTTGCCTGAATTCCATTGTTATTAAATAATTATAATACAATTTATGCAAATTTCATTTTTTAATCTTACTCTCACATGTAGCATGTTAAGGCTTCTTGAGATACATATTCAAAAGTATGTTCCGTATTTAGTTTATTATTAACGTGAGCTACCAATGTCTTGCTCTAGGAATGCTACCAGTAAATGTAGAAAACTTAAATTATTAATTTTACGGTAATATGACCTTATATGGAATTTAGAAAACTTATATACAGAAAAGAAATAATGATTATATTAAGTTAACTGCGGGCTTGTTTTTATTTGTAAGTGTATAGTTATAAACGCTCTGGGCCCTTGCATTATTGCAATGCGTCGAAGCGTACAAGTGCCTAGTGTTTGCTTGAGACTTTCGTTCAAATTAAGAATTTGAAAAATAGTTTTTAAATAATTTACAGTTCGGAATTTTGGAACTAATAAACGCACTGTAATATGACATATGAATAATTCTAAAAACCAGTAAAATCGAAAAACTAAAACAAGCCAGTGCAAATATCTGTAATGCGTTAATAAATAAAAAAAAATGGTTGTCAGTGAATTTATGTTGCAAGCTAATAATCCCTTACAATGTTTTTTGAATTCAAATAATAATTATATTAAATTAGTTGTCTGGCAGGTCTCACATAAAGTAGGATAGTATACCTATGCAAATTGTAATTATGTTTTATTGCGCTGAATCTAAATGCTGAATGCTTCGTCTTGCATTTGCTTGCACACACATACCTGTAGAGTGATTAAGTGGAAGCGGAGTGGTGCACGGAGAGAATAATAAATAATACAGGTTCATATTGATTTTGATTAGCTTTACACATATCTCAGTCATTACAACCACATGTATACGAAGAAAGTCAACAGATCACATTTTATTGCTTGTCAGTCAGTGTCAGTACATTATGTATTGCAACAAAAACAAAATAGAAAATGTTTGGAATTGTTTTGACTTGCGGAAACGTGGAAATAGTGAATTATTGACTAAAAAATGTCTTTGGCTTGACTTTGAGCGATTCTTCATATCAATATCTGTTATGTTTTTGTTTCTTTTTGTTTTCGTTTTTATTCATTTCAGATGATTTGGTTGTAAACTGTAATTGGTAGTTGTTGATATTAATATTTTACTTCGTTCCCTTCATTGATATTCTCCAAAAAATGAATACCGACTCTATTATCTTACAGATCTGATACAAACTTTACTGATCCTATTCCCAACCCAAACACAATACACATACAGGTTCAGGAACTAATATTAAATCTGCATGATAAACCTACATAATAATTTTTTTAAATTTTTTGATTTTCATCGTTGTTACTGCTATTCGATCGAAGCTACGTTGGCATTGGTAATTGTTGCATTTACTCCCTGCATCACTTTACATTTTCTGTGATTACCTATACAACCTTTACGAACCTATACCTCTTGGTCCTTTGTTTTTTTCCAATTCCAAAAGAAAACACATCGTCGCCTTCTAATAATCCCATGTGTTTGTTCTTGTGTTTGATCTAATAACCTACTGAACGAGAAGGGGAGACATAATTATATTCAGACATACAGAGGAGTTTAACCGTAGAGCTCGTAGACTGTGTAGAATTGAATTGAGGCAGAAAAACGAGGTTTTACGGCATTTTACCAGATGCTTGTTTTATGTTATGTAGATGAAGGCATAGTTTCTCTTCCTTTTCATTGTTTAATGTTTACTACTACTGCATGCTGCTACACTGTTTTTAGAATTGTGGATGTGGAGGAAATAATACTCGAGCTGAGTGATATTGCAGTTTTAATTGTTATGATTAGAAGTACCTATACCTACCTTCTACACATTTTTGTAGTGCCGAAGTCATTAGTACACTCAACAATTTGTTGAACGGCAAAGATACCAAGAACAACAAGCATACATATTATAGGCACAAGTTATGTATTTATGTGCCTAGTTTTATTTTTATGAGTTTATCGACAAATTATGTCAAAGCTGTAATGTTGAATGTCGGTGGAGTTGTCGGAGAAACGCATTATAGATAGTACAATTGTGCATACAAAAAAGTGTTCACTGATTGTATAGATAGATAAGGAGGTAGTAGCTAGTACAGTTTCCTTTCCGTACGTACCGAACCCCTTTACACATCTTCGTAACTATAAATTAATGAGCGGGACAAAAGTTTGAAGTGGAGGAGGAGGAAGGATGCGTTTAGTACAATTATTATTAGCATCCCATCCCCGTCTCCCGTAATCAGAATGAGACTTCCTTGAGTGGGTGCATAAAAACTATAGAAGTAGATATACTTATATTTTGTGTGATCTAATTAGTACTTACGATTAATAATAGTTGTTTCTTGTGAGAGATAGTTAGCTTTTGTGCTCAATGAACACTGTAGTCTACCGTGCCTGGACTAGACGGTGGATTGTTTTCCGTTCAAACATGGCAGAGTAGCGTTGGATTCTGTTCCTGCGAATTGTACATTTCTCTGTTCGAAAAAAAGTCTGCGAAGGTGAAATATAAATGGAACTGTGCTGTACAGCAATAAGATACTGTTATTGGAAGACTTATTATTTAATGAACAAATTAATTATGTAGGTATATGTGATTTCTTTGATGGCTCATCCTGTACACGCATGGAGAATAATTTTGTACCTTATACTTATAGTACGATACTAAACCATTAGCATTAAAATATGAACAACCAAATTACATACATAGGGGTAAACTTCTTACAAAAGCAATGCTCCCAATCCCAGTTCCCAGTGGATTATTACAAGTATGTAATAGTTGTAGTTTCCGTTCAGATACATAATATGTTGGTACTTAGGTGCACATTTGTTTTGTAGCAGATTTGATTGTGTATGCAGAAGAATTAGTAATTAATAGTGATTAACTGTGTCTAGATTTCCGGATCATTGAAAACATAATAATTAAAAGTTATGGCGTTATATGAGCCTCTATATAAAATTACCGTTTTCAAATTCATATTGATTTTTAATGATATTTGAAAAATTCCACAATATTAGCTTTATCCGTGATTTGCTTCGTACAACGGGGAGCTTACCTTGTCTTCTGGGGGCTATAATATGTTGAAAGGTTGTAGTGCGAATATTAATAACAAAACAACGTAAGAGTAATGTCATCCTTGTGGGGCTAGCTGTCCTGTTCTTTAAGATTCTGTCTCGAGGTCCAGGCGATCGATAAATACGGGAAAATAAATTAATAAATTAAAATGACTAAAGCTTGTTTGAAAATGCAGCTGTATGGTATTGTAGGATAAATAATACTATCCGGATTGGTTTAAGAATGCGACAACGGAATTCTAGAAATTTAATTTTGGCTTTCTAATAAGATGTGTGGTAAGTTGGTAAGTGGTCTACCAGTATCATTCTCATCGGCGTTGCTTTTCCATTAAATTAGCAAGTAGTTCCTAGGCGCTTCAAGTTTATTGATCGTGTATTGGTAGGCGAGGGAGGGAGAGCAGAATAATTATTGATCCCTGAATTCTGAATTTTCTAAATGTGAAATCGTTATGATGACGCTTACTACCGTTCCAGTTCGAGGCTCCCCCGTAGGTCTTAAATAATAATCTTAATCTCTCTTCTGTATCTACTATCTGCAATCTGCTCCACCGTTTTACGACTCTCGGAATTAAATGAAGGTTCCTTCCTTAGAATTAGAATATATGGGTAAAAAGGTGGAGATTTAGACTGTCTGCAAAGCTGAATGGAGTTTATACAGGAGCAAATTGAACCAACCTTTTCTCCTCCTGTCTTGGTTTTGGTTCTGTCTGACTTCGAAGCAGTATCAGTAATTGATAGATTACAGAGGTTATTTGGTTATTGGATTTGAGTTTTTCCTATGCTACGCAGTTTGTTCTTCATTCACTTTGACTTTTTGCGTAAAGTACAAGTACAGCCTCTCTAGAAGGGAAAGATAATTCTAATCTGATACGAATGCGAATACAACTTACGTAAACGGGTGCAATGGGTTCCAAGCTCCATGAATGTTTTTTCGAGGGGCTGGTTGTACTGAAAATCGTTGCCTTCAATTTGGGGCTAAGTGGGTAAAAGCTGATAAAGCCTAAAAACTGGTCGTACTGGTAGAGCTATAGTGCTATAGTAGTGAAACTGTAGAGTAATATAAGAAGATATATATGTATTAACAACTAGAAGCTGCAGAACGCGGATAAAACACGATATTACTGCTTACAGTTTATGGCTTTAAGAGCAAAAGCAAGAAAAAAGTGTGTATCAATATCTATAGGAGGTGGGTAGTTACATATTATTATGTTAGTTAGTGTTTATATATAGATTTTCTACATAATAATATGCTTGTAGGTCGTATGTACTTACTATGTAGTATGAAATTACCTCGTCTCGTCGTCTATGAGGGAATTGAAATCGGTTCATGTGGCTGCATATTTGGAGTCTGGTTGGCTGGAAGGCTGTTGTTGCTAAGCTGTAAGATAGTGTTACCTACAATAAGTATGTGGAGTTGGAGCTTAATTTAAGTTACGGATGACAAGGACGACATACACTACTACCGCTGGCACTGGCATTTAAAAGATGCCTTGAGCAGTATACGACAAGGAAATCAGAATTAGTCTGATTTTTGTGCATTCAAATATAATTATTTATTACCTATGTACTGTCGTGAATTTGATTTTGGTCCTGCTACTACCAACACGAACGAACCGAACTTAATAGGCTACGCAAACTAAATTAGCTTTTCCAAATACAAAAATTATTGCTGAATGGATTCGTAATTCGTAATACATAATAAAATAATGTCTATAATATTAGTATGTAGTTTGTATATTATGCTTTGCTACAGCTATTATTAGAGATCTGTGTTTTTTATTATTATTATAGTAAATATAATTTTAGTGTTAAAGGGCCGGGATTCCATATTGCATATTAAAGATAGACGCAGGTACTATCCCGTGACAGCTAACAAACTAACAACGACAAGTCCGTCTGTATGAGTTTGTGCCCTGTGCAATAGTAGTTTACGCCTAAAGTAATGTAATTTCAACTTTCAGGGTCGACCTTACTTTACTCGTTAGATACTACTATGGTGGTGTAGTTAATGTTAATAGGGAAGACGAAGAAATTGAATTGTTTCCCTTCCAGTTTTTTTTCTTTCTTTTTTTCCGAATCGGTACATGCGGGCATTCAATCGATCCGAATCGCACCGTCTTCTTTTCTTATCATTAGTGGTGTGGCGGGGTGTCTGGAAGCAGACTATTTTTCTTCTCCTAATCGATTTTATTTCAGTCATGGAAATTCAATTTTTAATTTGATTTTAGTTTAGTTGCCGCCACACATGCACTACTGTTGGGAAACGGAGCTGCTGGGTACATGTATAATATAAGGGTCGTTGTATACATAATAATATGGATGGGCTTGGTTGGTGGGTGATAACGGCTTGCATAGGTATATGAAATCACTTATCTAATTACACAGTTGAAAGTTTTGATTTCGATTTTGATTTCCAACTTTCAATCGTATGTTTGTTTCCAGCTCGGAAGAAAATAATTAAAATTCCTCGTTTTCAATTTTGTTTGGTGATTATGCAAATTGGAAAAATGGGTTAAAATTTTCAACGGAAAGTTTTAAAAGTATATCATCGGGAATCCTGCTAGGTTTTAAAAAAAAGTATGTAATTTTAACAGAGAAAAGAGTAATAATTATTCATAGGTAAAATTATATAATGACGTTTGACTTTAGTATTAAAAATAAAATCTGCTTCGTCTTTTTTTTATCGTAGTCGCAGCTCAGTTTTTTGTCTTGGAAATTATTGAATTGTTTTAAAGGTCTGTGTTCTTTTTTAAGTTTGAGTATTTTCAGTTTTTAAGAGGGGCGTTGTTACTATTGTTTTTCTGATGCTGATATTAAGATTACCTTCATGCATAGGTGTATAGTGTGGTATAAGAATATAGGCATATTATAGGAGGAAAAAAACATTTACAAATGTTGTTGGGCATGTTCATACCATCCTTAATCTTAAGTTTCTGTTTTTTTTTTATATATTTTATTATTATAAGAATTGGAGTTGATGATTATCTTTCAGGATGCCCCAGTGATTCCTATTTTAAAATTCATATGCCTATTCGTCTTTTGAGTTGAAGTGTGTACATTATCGTGACGATAGAAAATACTTTTTTTTACAGTATCTTATACAGTATCTGCATGCCTTCCTACATACTTGTACTTGCCAAATTACTTTGCAATAAATTCTAGGCTGTTAAATTTTCATGGCGTCGCCTCTGCCTGAGTCTGTATTACCTAGCTTGTGAGGCTATCTGCTGCCCTGTACAAAGACTCTGTAGCACCGCTGATTGTTAAAAATTTTGGCTTGGCTAGGCAAGCACAATAAAGAACACGATCTTTTTTATTATTATGGTGCTCTGCAAAGGCGTATATGAAGTCTTAAAAGTGTAATCAGTACAATGCAATGTAATCATTGGAGTTTTGGTTTTGAATTTTTGTTCCATTATTATAAGCTGGGAGGAAATATATTATGGATTACCTTTCTTGGACTTGGTTTCATGTATTAGGCGTTGGACTCTGTCCCTGTTGCTGTGTATAGATCCGATAAATAAATGATGTGTAATTAATTACTTCCTTTGGGAAATTTTGAAGTGCCTTTGTAATGGTCGTACAGGTCAAGTGTGTTGTTAATATTGGAGTCTATATAGGATTAAAGTGGAATGAAAGTTAAAATTGTGACTGTGAGCAACAATTTTAACCTTTTTCAGATACTCTAATTCCAATAGTGATTTTGCTTTTAAAAAAACAAGTTTTGTATATAGTATCGTAAAAACATAAAGTACAGTAGTCACTAATGACCCATGGCAGAAAGAAAACTTAAAAGTTAAACTGATACAAATTTGTTTTTGTTTTTAAACCTACGCGAATTCAGGAACTGTGTTCGATGATATACGAAGACGTTGTATGTATAGCACTTGGCGTTTACTATGTATTTATTATGCAGTCGGGCTTGTAATATGAATTATGTATGTTAGGAACGCCATTATTGATCCCGCTAGCAAGGCTCTAGTAGACATGTTAAATGTTAAAAATCATGATATACTCAAGTCTATTTTGGTATAATTACTGTATTCATACTTGAGTTTAGAATTACGATGCAGGGTTAAAGTCAAAGTATAGAAGCACTCATACTCTTTGTCTATCTGATGCATATCTTCCTGTTGTCTCTGTATGATTGTTTTGATTTGTGAGGCTAATTTCAGCATTACAACTATACAACTACACAAAAATACTGAAGGAACTTACATGGGAAAAGGGGTGAAGAGATAGACTTATATGTCGTAGACAAGTAAGTAAGTAGGTATTTATCTGCAAGACCCTATTTTTTTTATTTGCATGCTAAAGTACAGATTTGATTATGTTGAGTCATGCCATAGAGTAAGTACAAAAGTACTGCAGAGACGAGCTGTACCCCCTGTACCTGGTAGGAATCTTCCATGTATGTTTAATATGTATTCATGTAATTACATGGAGACGTTTTCCTCGTTCTCGTCCCTGGTCTCTCTGCATAGAGCGTGCAGAGAGCGGTCTTGGTCTTGCTTGGTGTGTGTGGTGATTCTTTTTCTTCCGCCAGGTCAACTTGGTGAATTGGGATTTGTTGGCGTTGGCATTTAGAATTACTATATAGAAGGTATGCACCTAATTATAAAACAGTATACAGCCTAAAATGTAATCAATTATAATTATTATATTTATATAATTACAATTTAGGGTTCCCATTTTCATGACCAAGTCAAATAAATACAAAGGAAGTCATAACATTATCTTTAATATTAAATTCATATTTAGTACATGTATCTAATACGGAGTAATTTAATTTTATATGAATTAAAACCACCTTGTCTGAGAGTTGTCGTCAATTTTGTACTATAGACTACCTTCTACCCTACCTACCTGCTAATACCAACTACCAACATAAATATATGTATACTGAATAAGTACCTGCTCAGGGCAAGGCAGACTTTGTTCTGCGCTGTTGATTTAGTTTATCCCATGCCATGGACATTTACTAAACTTATTAAAATTAAAAATAAATATATATTATTGTGAGTTGTTGAAGTTGAACGTGGAGCTTCTGCATCACTATGATTCGTGTCATCGTCATGCCTTTACAAAGCAAAATCTTCCGTTTTATGATTATATTCTGTTATTTTTGCAAACTACAGCGTATTTACTTATCCACATACAAATACTGATAGGCATGTTATGTATTTTACTATTTTATTTCACGTGTAGCATTAGTGTGTAAAAAAATAGTTTGAGTAGTACCTACATAATATGCATTACTCTAGGTTATTCCTCCTCCTTGTATTATCTTACTGTCATCTTTAAATTTGTATTGTATGTAGATGTCTAGTCTAGCCTTACGCTTGCAGTGCATAGCGTTCAATGTTTTTATGGGTTTTCATATTATGTATCTGTCGTATGATAGCGATGGGACTCTTCCAATTTCCATCATCCATTCTTTTTTCAGAGAAGTAATTTTTCTCAAAAGACAGACGGCAATGAAAATCTGGAAACAAATACTAACGTTCTAATAATAGTATTTTATAGTAGAAAAACAAACCACTACACTGTTGTACTGTGTACTGTCCAAAAATATCAAATAATTAGTGGGATTACCACTTTTATTGTTGCTGATGTGATATATATATATCAGTGTGTGCTACGTACATTTGTGTATGTTTACTACAGCCAGTTACATTGTTACATACCTAATTCTTACAGATAGGTGTGCAACAGTAGTAGTATTAATGATTTTAAGAATTTATAGCTGGGAAACAAAGTTTCGAAATTAGGAAAAGACTACAGTTTGAACTGATCTAGAAGCTTAACAAAGACTTTTAAGGTATATAAATACAAAATCTACAATCTACGTCACGCTAAGCTTGTAAATAATCTATTAGTTGTAAATTGCATGCACGATGTATTCTATATGATTATGGGCAGTCTGAAATTTCGATTTTGGATAGTCACCAAATGTGAAATTTGTCTAGGTCTGGTACAACCATATATCACAGCACGTTATAAATAATGGATTTTATCTTTGTACGTATTGATTGAGTCCGTCAAATTATAAATACATCAATAGTAGTTAGTTTAGAGTGCGTTTAAGGTTAACATTTGCGTGTACATACTATGCTGTTTGTGTATTTTTGTTGTGTGTACTTTATTTACTGTTTACGTGAAGGTAGCTCTAGCTCTTGACAGCCTTGGTTAGTGTGATGACTATGTAAGGAATACAAAATCCCCATTGTCTATTTCCACGATGATGATACATAGACCTAAGTACGTGGTTCTACAGGAAGCAGTGGTAATGTTGGCAATGGCATTGGCATTATTCATAGTTTTAAGGCGAAAAAGTTTTTCTTACATGGATTAAAAGCAACATTTCTTCATTGAGCTAATATGGTTATATATTATTATGTTATTGTTAATCTAAAAAAACATACTGACTACATACACTTATATTTCATTGGTTTGAGTTTATTGAGTTTTCAATACTTCAGAATTAAAGCATGTACCTATGGAGCATTTAGTATGTACCTTACTAATACTTTATTTCTATTGTACTATTGTTGTGATACATGCGGTAAAATACACATTTTTGGGTATATTGGTACTTATGGTACTTACCTTTATAGTGTCATCCTCATATATAGTCTGTAGCCTGTATAGAGGCGGACACGAAAGCCTATAGTCAAGCGTAGGACGCTAATAATTAATATACTAGGAACATGTCGAATTGATGTTTACCTGCATTTTCTCTAGGAAAAAACAGCAATTAACGCCTACTACTCACTCATATCTACATTTTGAATTTCCCCGTAAATTAAGCAAAAGTTTTATAATGATGGGTAATGTCAGTGTGTGATCCACATTCGTTGATGATTGACTTCATGAAAGTTGCAGCAGTAATTAATACCAAAAATATTAAGAAAGATTGTGAGGCTTGGGAGGCTAGACTGTCTGGGCATCTGGGTATCATTTTATATTTTTTAAGAACGTATTTAATTTTCCAAACTTTGTAGCTTGGCTGCATACTATGACATTATACATAAGGTAAACGAATTAGTGTTGTCGGGGGTGGTTTATAATATTAAATTGCATGTAATTATATATGTAGAGATCGAGGTGCGTCGCGGGCATGAGTCATATCTGGATATTTATTCATTTATGTGATGCACTTCAGAGAGAGAAAAAAAGGACAGAATTTGAGCTCTTGTCTTCCTTCCTTGCTTGCGTTGTTGCCGAATTAAGATAAAATGTTGTCTTGACGTATACGTACTATACGTAGGTAGTTAGATTATTGTGATTGTTACTTTTGAATTTCACAGAGTTTTTGATGTACAGCAAAAGTATGTGAACACGTACCTTGGTATTTATTCATTCATTCATTGCAGTGTGAGAGATTAGTAACAGTTAACAGAACAGCATTAGTCAATACTTGATGTTGGTGTGGGCCTGTTTGTGTATAGGAAATTAAGTACGTGAGAGTTTTCATTTGAGAAAGGAGAGAGATTTGTAATCCTTTTTGGATGCTGGTTCGGCTCGGCTGATGATATGCTTTTATAATGCTACGGGGCTGCAGCTTTTTGTACGGCATGCAGATGTAAGCCTCAGTTCACGTGAAGGTCTGTGATATAAATGTGTAGTACTGTGAGTATAATCACGCATCTCCGTCGTCTGCCCCTCTTTGTATTATAAGCCTTTACTTGAGAAAACTTTTTAAGTTAACTAATAATAAAGTTTTGCATCTTTTCTCTCAACTCAACTCGACGTGTACTTGAGAAGGGCAAAGGAAACTTCTTAAAAGCGCTCTTATTATTCTCCGTTTGTTCTGCATATATAGAGCCAACATCTTTCCAAGAAAATACGTTGTTAGTGTCGGACTTTATTTGCAGAGCAAAGTAGAAAATGAATTTTGTGGCGTACTATATATATATGCATTGGTACGTGATGCTCATAACAACGATACGATATGATGTATAATAGAGTATACTATAGTCTTTTTGCTGAGAAGTTCCTGATTAGTGATTAGGTATAGTATATATTTACATGTAGATTTCCATTAATATATTTTATACTGACGATAATGGCAATAAATAATATTATTATTATAGTTTTTATATGTGGAGTGTGATAGGGCCGCCGTCGCTTGGAATTTAAATGATTGTAATGGGCTCCTATTGTCTACTTCAACATGCCCATCGGTTTGGCATAGTTTGAAAATTGGAGTAAAGATAAATAGAACGAAATACACTACTGTTACATAATATAATAATAAGTATGAATAATTATAAAAATGTTGGTAACTTGTCAAACTTTAGTTTTAATACCATAATCCATTCAAATAATTTTAATATTCTGATTTGGCTTAACTTTTCCGTTCTTCATAATAATATTTTCCGCTTATTTTGAGGATGGGTGTAAGCCGTCTACTTATGAAATATTAGTTTTCCAGGAAAACAAAACTTTTAAGAGCTAGAAACAATTAGGACAAACGAAATAATCTAAATAAGAAATTAGAGTTTCGTATATTTGTCTAAAGTCTATACGTCTACGTACTACCTATGTATTCAAAAATCGATATCTAATTATGTAAAAATTTTACCTGGTAGTTAAATTTACATCATGTTAGTCCACGGAAAAGTGTTTGTTTTGAAAGTATTAATGGATCACATTTTGAATTAACTCGATATTCTCAACCGTATTATGTTTGTATAGTGTATGACAATTGTTCGTCTGTGTCTGGCTGCCTCATGTGTTGCCTTTTTGTTATTAGCGTCGTCGTCGTATTCCAATATTGATTTCAATAGCCAGTCGAATGGGATATACATAGAGGAAGAGTAAAATCATGGAATCTATTTTGCGATGGATTAAATTACATGGTGTCTGACTAACTAGTGAGAGAGATGTGTGTATAATTATTATTGGCCATAAGGTAATTCGTATGCATAAAGTGTACAAATTTGCGCAGTAGAGGATATCTCAAGTGATTAATGTGGATTTGTGAATCCTGTTGTTATCTGTCTGGTTCTGGGCAGTGCAGTGTATTGTGTTGTTCGGCTCTCAAGTATTGGTACATGTCGTGGTAGTAATATCGCATCGTAATCAACACCAGCACTCACATTAAACGATTGAAGTCAAGTGATTCTCTAGACTCGATCTATGCAAACCTCTAGACTCGATCTATGTAAACGTGAAAGAGAGTGCACTATTAGACTGTGTGTAATTAGATAATTCTTTTTTTGTTTACATTCTGTATTCTGTCCCTCGTTATTTCAAACGTAAATAAATTCCTAAACCCATTATTACTACACTATATAGCACTTTTATGGGATCATTCGATCAATAAAATTAATGATTTGGGTTAGACTTGCTTGTGTGCTAACGCTGAGCAGCATGCAGTGAACATAAGTACATATCCCTCGCGAATGGGTTGAATTACTTAATTATAAAAAATTGTCTCAAAATACATATGATTACTCTTCACTACTACGAGTCCGAGTATCTGGTGCACTTAATTTCATACCAGCATAGTATTTTCCTTGTTTTCACAAAAAAACTGCCAGTGTGAGCCATCTTTGATTTTGATAATTGAGAATAAAAGTATGCTATTGAGTATGTGAAAGGTTCTAACTACAGATAATAATTCTAGTACTCATTTAAATTGCTACATTAACTCTACAGTTTAAGTTCAAATGTTTGTATCTGTGTGACATTAAATCGAAAATCAGACTTTCTGCATGTTGAATTGACAACAACAATGTGTACTTCCTGGAATTGTAAATTGCACCAATTAGTCATTTGGTGAGACATCAATCGTGACCGCGAGGGTAAATGTAAATAAATGTCTCGAAATACCTATATACCTAACTAATACATTCATTATTTGCGTAGTGCATATATATATCAAGTCTACCTAATTATATCCAATCAAAAGCAACCTACTGCATAGATATGTTGGGTTATTATTAAGTCTTATTTTTCTCGTTTTTGTGGCGCAGTAGTCTAATGTGTAAATGTATTAATAATTATATGCTGATTTATTTTGGTTGTGCAATTCTTTTGCGCTAACCATCGTTCAAGCACAACAGACAAAGATGTTATTAATAATGTGCAGATAATTAGGTAGCAGAAAATACTGTAAAATAAGCAGGCGTCCGTTACACTTCAGGCTATTTTTTATGCCTTTGTTTTCGTGTTAAGTTTTGTTATTGTTTAAGATTATTTATTAATATGATTTTATAATCTCATATTAAGGGAATAAATAGATTTAATTGCTTGTGTTCTTGTACTTATTATGTATTACGCGTGGAAATGTAAATCAAATCCGTATTTAAGGTAGGTAGGTAGGTACTTATTTTTAAGCAGTATAATATTATGTTGCGAAAGAAAATTGCTGTCAGAGTGAGCTAGACTCTGCTGGTAAAGGGTGTTGAGGAGATGTGGTGTGACTCCTGTGTTATGTAATACTTAATGTAATAAACTTGAATTGGGTATATAATCGCAAGGACATCGTATCCTATTATATTGTCCTGCGTTACTAATAACAACCCAAATAATAATAATTCAAATGGAAGCACAGTAGTATTAATTTCTGCTAAAACACTACATAATATAAGATCAAACGAAAACAGAATGCAAAATGCACGCGTTTGGAAGTTATCTGCAGTTGAGACGTGCACCCAAATGAGTTTGTACCTATATATATTAGATGTGTTGAGGAGTTTGAAGCTCCGTAGGTTTTTAATGTTCTTCAAAAAATTATAGTTTACCATTCAGAATTTATTTAAATTTAGTCAGATGCGTGGTAACGGTATTGATTTTTGTGTGTAATTTTATCCGTATGTACGTATACACCGTTACTTTTTGAATGTGATACCTATATCTAGAGGCTAGCCACTCTCTGTTTGTTGCATTTCTGCAGCAGGACATGTTTTGCTTCTACGAGTTCATTCACAGTTGGATAAAAATTTAAATTTAAAAACATATGTATGTGATCAGTGATTTAGTTGATGCTGTGGTTCATACTGGTTTAATTCTTTACAGTGCAGTGCAGTTATACTATTTTTGCAATTTAATGGCTTAGAGTTCCTGGACTCTTCCTGCAACTAAATTAGATAACAAAATAAGTGCCGCACTGTATGACTATTGCTGTAAAGTGGGCATGCTTATAATGGACCTACGTAGGTAGGTAGGTACTTGCGGAAGTTTTCTAGCTAGATGTTCTAGTTCGTATAGATAGCGGTCGGCCCTAACTAACACCTCACCTACAGCAAGATTTTACTGTTTTCTAAAAACTCAAAAGTTGTAAGGTATACGTATTCATAGTTATTTTGTAACCATATTTTTAAAATATTCCTAATTATATTGTTATTATTGGTTCTTTCTTTCCGAGTGTGCACTTTACAGTTTGAATGACTTGTAAGTACAATGCTATAATTTTTCCAAAAATTGTCAAACGACGTATGCGAAACAAATCAAAGTTGATATCTATATAATTGCGAATATGAAATTCAGGTGTACGTACCTACCTATATGTAGTACATATTATTTTTTTAGTTATTGATTTTGCACTATGGCAGAGGTTGATTCTGATTGATAGGTTATACGAGGTTGTAATTTAGGTTTCCCTCAAATTTTTCAGCTTTAATCGAAGAAAAAACTATAAGAGAACTCACGATCAGTATTGGTATTAGGCTGTAATACAAGCATACATATACATAATTATTATAGTAGTGCCTTATTATCAAAATTTCCAGCGGCGGATACAGAAATTTTTTCTGGGGGGGGGCTAACAATGTTAAGCCGCCATATTGCAAAATGGCCGCTCCTATCTCTACAATGTTAAAAAATTTCCTTCTGGGGGGGGGGGGGGGGGGGGGG
>JAQFZE010000161.1:0-36251 GCA_034695245.1 Dicyrtomina saundersi
AATCAACCATCCAGTGACGTTTACCGTACAACACTGAGCCGTAAACGATTAGCAGTGGCCGAGGATCGAAGCCAGGTATGAGGCTGTAAATTTCGTTACAGTCTGCAGTCCTAAACGCTCACCTAAGCACGCCTGCTTAACACATGTATTAGCAAAATCTATAAAAGTTATATTAAAAATTTTTTAAATAAAACTAGTTCTTTTGAAAGAAGGGGTGTTTATGCGGATAAAACCATTTGAAAATGATGTTTTATTGCTTAGTTTTGTTAATTTAAGTCCCCTAATAATATACTCGTCATATTGTTGTATACGTATAGTTCCTTGTATAACTACTTGGTTGTTTCCAAATCTTCCTTCTAGAAGCCTAATATCTTCATTTATTTTTATTACTTTTGTATTAATTCGACTGTCTAAATCTGTAAATAATGAATCTTTTGATGCATTTTCAGCCTGTTAACCTACTGCTTGTTCTTGCTTATTACGTTCTATCATATCAATAATTCTAATATTTTCTTCCTTAAGTTTTCTTTCACTTTCAGCTATTTTTGTATATATTTTAGGATTTATATTACTATCTTCCTAAATAAGATTGGTTATTAGAATACAGTTTGTTTTTACTGCTGTACTATTAGTGTCACAGTTTTTATCATAAGCTGTTGTTTAATTACTATTGCCATCTTTAATTGCTTCAATTACACCTATAAGATCGTCTGTTTCACTGGCTTTAATAGCTAAAGTATCTTTTAATTCAGATGTTTAATTATTCAATTTTTTAATTTTATTCTTATAACTCTGTATTTTGTTTAATATATTCAAAATATTTGATTTTAATTTGTTATCAGTTTTTCTAATATATCTTAAATTTGAAATCATTTATAATATAATTTTTAGGGGAGGGACTTAAGCCGCATTTTGTGGTGCATTAAACGCTACGCACGCCTGCATAAAATCTCTTGTATTATTAACAATATTGGTGGTCCATGACCAAAAGAACCAAAATAATAATTTTTATACCATAAAGTCCAATAAGTTTCTGGATTATTATTACTGTGTAGATTTGATAATACAATTTCTATATTTTTATTATTTGGACTCTGTGGTAAATAATCTCTCATGAATACTCCTCTAAAAGCATAGGTTTTATTGCATATTTGTTTAGCATATTTATCCATTGCTATATTTGTTAATGTTTGTATGGATAAGGTTTTTAAAAAAACCTTATCCTGCTTTTTCAATTTCTTTATTATGTCGTTTTAATTCAGATAATTTTTTATCTTGTGACTTTTTATTATTAACTGCATTAACAATTTGACAAACATCACCAGCACCAGCCTCTACTCAACCTACAATAGCAGCTTTTGTAGTAATCAATAGAATTAGAGCAAAAGAAGGCAAAGCACTACCTTATTAAAAATGTTTTGATAAATCTGTGATAATTTCTTAACATTGATTAGTTAATAATTTTAATTTAAAATTATTACTATTGATTTGTTTTATTTGACTTTGTGGTAAATTGATAAGATAACCGTCATCTTTATTGACTTGAGCTTTATTAAGATGTTATGTTACTCATTTTTTATTTGTAAAGGCATTTTCACTAGCGTTAAATTGCATTTCTGTGAATGAAATAATCATCATTTATATAAAAGAAAAAGTTTATCAAGTTTTATAAATATTATACTAAAAGGTACTCATATACTCAACTTGCATTTTTCTCCCACGCAAGAATACAGTGTCAGAATCGATCGTTTTTTGCATTAGTCGGAAGAAAAAATATTCTGCGATTGAATTCGATAGTGGCCCACTGTTTTCGATAGTGACCTATTGTATTCGATAGAGTCCGACGGAAATATTATTTTAATTTTTTTTTACTATAGATAGTGCAAACTACATCTTCACATAAATAATTAATATAGTATTATTGTAGTGGTGGAAACATTATTAAAGTGCTTTTAATAATATTGCTTTAATATTTAGTAAGAGGATGCTCAATACCCACAGTAGTGAATGTTTTATTTTTTATTTGTGCGTCAAATGTAATTATGTAATACATTGGCTTTAAAAAAATGCAATCCAAATACAGGTTTAAAAAATTTGAGAATTCCTCACAAATATTGCAACAAACGATGGTAAATAAATAAGCAAGCAAACATCTTTTCTCTAGCTTGTTAATGGCTCAATATAACAAATAACAGACCGACTGTGTTTACAAAAATAAACTGTTACTACATTTTTATTGTGTATGCAAATAATATAGTAAATATTACTACAACAAGTGAGTAACATAACTACATAATTGCGGCAATATTACATAAGTAAGGACTATCACATTACATAAAATCTGTTATTCTTCTTATATGTCAGTCATGTATTTTGAATCAATTAAGTTAGGTAAATAAATAGATTAATCAATTTCAACTAAATTACAAACTTTAAGAAAGTACATATTGGTATCGACATCCATTTTAAAAAACTTTTCGTTGCAAATAACTCTGACTGGAAAAACAATTTCTTCGTGTAAAACATCTTTAAAGCAATAATACCCGTATTTTATATATTTGTGCTGCCTAACTACAAACTTTTCAATTACAGCAAACTCTTTGCAGCAGAGACACTCTAAAACACAGTTACACTCAACTTTGACAAATAATTTAATTTTACCTATATTAATATCATTTATTCTTACGTAACAGTCAGCGCGCCTTTCTGTTTCTTTAATTTTAAACGTAGTACCTTTTATATAAGCTTTTTTACCACTAAAGTAAGCAACAGCATAAGAGTACTTTAAAATTTCAACTCGAACATAAGGTTCTACTAAAATTGGTTTAATAGGACTTCTAATTTCCAATAATATATGAGACTTGTTAGACAATTAAAGCATACGAGTTATAAATAATTCTGTTTTTTTATTTTTTGAAACTGGAACATTTTGTGACAAAGACCGAAGCTGAAGTTCCTGTATATAACGCCGTGACACTTGCATAGGAGCACCGTTGGAACTTTTAATGTAATTTAAAAGTTTTGCATTGAAAGATTCAAACAAAAATGCAGACAAATCGCATAACGAACCCCAATCTAAAAATGTCCAAAACAAATGCGATACAATATGCACATTAAACCTCATGCATTCTTCACCATACAGCTTTTCAGTATCTTTGACGAATTTCCCAAGTTGATCCCTTGCATAATTTTTTTCCGCTAATTCTATATTTTTATACTGAGACATAAAGTACATTGTATTAGCAAGTCTACACATGTGTTTGTGATATTCCTTTGGTAAAAGATCTTTAAACACGATAGGAAACACAAATAGCATTGTTCTGTATTCAGATGACTTCCAATGGGATAATGCATTTAAATCACGTATGGTCCAAACAATTTCAGTAGGAACTTTTGCAGAAAGCAAACGACTATTTACAATTTCTTGACATTTTCCAATGGAATATGCAGCTTTTGACTGATTGCATATTAAATTAAAAAAACATTTAAATACTCCAATATATATTGCATGCATAGGTTCTACGACAAAGACATTAAATATGTCAAAATGTTTAAGTATTAATAATGGAGATGCAAATTTTATTCCTGTCGTGAAGTTGGGTTGTTGAAGCATCTCTCGGAATGTAGAGTTTTCTCTTTGCGCGATGACGTTGTCATTGTCACATTTATAAACACGGCAGTGCCCTCGTCCTTTCTGAACAACTTTTCCAGGATTTTCACACCATGAGCACCTGAATTTTTCTATTATATTGTGTTATACCTTGCACCATGTATCTTGCCCCAGAGTCAACTGCGCATTTAGTAAAATAAACTTTGCTTTGAACAACTAATTCGCAGTCTAGTTTCCAGGATATGGGATTTTCAGCGAAATTATTAAAAACATGCACTTATTGGGAAAAAACAAGTGAAATATTAATTTTCTTGGCCCCAAACCATAATGCTCCCATAAACACGTTGTTTTTTTTATACTTGTAATCTAAATTGTTAATAACAAACAACACAGGCCAAATAGAGAACTTTGAAGATTTAAACACAGGAACACCATCAATGTTAAACATGCAAGTGAATTTGTAACTTGCCAAATTGAGTGTGCACATTTTTTCACTATATATGTTACGAAATTCTTCAGCTGAACATGAACGTCTATGTTTAAGTGAAATCTTCATAGAATTGCAAATTCTTAGATCTTTTAACAATATTTCGAACTGTTTTCTTATGTCGTACAAAATAAAATAATTGCCATCACTAATTAACTTTTTTTCAGTATACGTAGATTCACATATTTCACACACAAGAGTCACAGGTAGCACTTAATGCAATAATAACAGTTCCTGCTTAATGATTTTTCAAGTTCAATATTTTGTTCGAATTTGTATCTAGTTGTCGAGTAATGTGTATTGCTTGGCAGGTGCAATTTGATTAGTTTTAACAAGTCTTCTAAACAATTATCAGTCAAATGATGACGGCTTGAAAACGCAAGAACTAAATTAAAGCTATCTTCTCTTGAAATGGGGCAGTCAAAGAACAATGGCATCTTAAAAAGAAAATAAAATTACATGACTAATACAACTAATGTTTGAGTTAATGGTTGCAAAGTTAATACTTATTTAATACATATCAACAAAAAACTAGCATTTTGTTTATAATTGTTTTTGGACATTTATGTACTGTGATATAGTCAAAAGTAAAATATAAACACGTGTACTTCATGAAAGTAAATACATTTAAGAAAGAAGCTTACGCTATTTAAAAAAATGTGGTGCTCCTCAGATTCAAAATCGCTCTCACAAATCGAGTCCTCCTTGCTGGACACAGAACTTGTGTGAATACTTTCGTCGCTGGAAATGCTGGAAATGACCCAACTGTTTTCAAAATTATGAGCTTGACAGTCGCCTTAAATTAAATTAAACAAATCTAATGTTTGAATACTATTATTGTATATTATAGCTTTAATTTGTTCCTATTCAACCAACAAGTTACTACTACTATTTACCTGTAATTGAACTTGCATCAAAATTGCCACTAGTTTCACTGCAAACATTTTCTCGTAACTCATCAATACTATCATCGCCTGATGAAGAGCCACTTGTTTCTACATAGTTATGTTTCTATGTATGTACAAAATTTAATTGTAATGCACATTGCAATTTTGATTTACTAATAGGATAAAAAGTACTACGTGATGGTACATATTGCATTATTTACAGTTTACAACCTACTTTCTTTTTTCGATTCCAACGCGTTGACTTTGAGCGTTTCTTTCAGAATAGTTTCCGTATTGACTGGGTCTGTCCGTCATACTTTAATCCTTGTAAGCCAGATTAACTAATTAACTAATTTAAAGTTGATGAAAACACTGCGTAGGTTTATAATAAATAACTCATGTAGGCACTTGGTTAAGGCTTCTTGGCGTGGCACAGGCAAGGTTGAAGGTGCTAAATTTACCGTGGTAAAATAAATGTAAGTTTCAACTAATGAATTTTAAAACCTTCCGGAATATTCCTTGATTGGGTGCAAAGTTAGCAAGTAGTAGGTAAATAGATCACGCGGGAGTTCCATTATTGTAGAATAGACAATGCTGCTACTAAAAGGCCTCCCACAAAAGGCGCCACCAACTGTGAGGGTGAACAAAATGTATATATAAAATATTTACAACATGCTCAAGCGGGTGACTATAGGTTAGATGGGTTCACACATTTTAGTGACGTCTTAAGGGTTGGCTCCTTAGCTACACTGAGTATTGCATTGTCTGATCCGATCCCCAACCGCCACTTTCTTGTGTATGCGTCTAGACACAGTCTGCCGACAGTCTAGCCGTCTACTTTGTATTGCATGGAATTCCTTTTCTGTTTTCGAATTATGAAGGTAGTAAAAATTATAGTTTATTTAACTTTAGTAAGTTTTTGACAAAAGTGATTCAACTGGTAATAGTACTATCGCGGTGTACAACCAAACATCCGAAATGAAATCAAATTATGCCGTTGTGCTGTGGGAAAAAGAAAATCAGTTTTCTCACTTCAAAGTAAAACATATTTGATATGATTGTGATGAGGTTACAGAAGAATCTCATGTTATCAACAAAATGTGGAAGATTGAGTATGAAAAGGGAAAATTTCAAATGGCAACAGTAATTGCTATTGGTGAGTAAAATATTATGTACTTTTAAATTAATTTCATGATTAGTTGTAACAAAGTAGCTACAGTTGGCAGCTTGTTTTGTATACACTTGTTAAAATGCATTACTTACGGTGACGTATAAGTAAGTGTCGTAACAAAGTGCTTGAAATAATAAATTATTACGGTTTTAATTTTATACTGACAATTTTAGGTTTCAGAGCAAAAATGGCTCAATTAGCAGCAGATAAGGCCAAAGAACTTGCAAACCAGTCGATGCATGAAAAAGATGATAAGTACATGGTGAAGCAGAAAGTTGATCGAAAGGAAGTTGCCAAACGCAAAATTACTGAGCATGACTATGAAGTAAGTTTGTTAAAACCTCATTATGATTACCGTCAAGAATTGTTATTCATCATTTTCAATAAATAACTAAGCATAAAACTATTTTAACAAAAAAGATTCGATTTTGATATTGGAAAAAAATGGTTTCGGTTTATAAAACAAGATGAAAAAACTAATAATATTTGTTGTTATTGATTTATTATCAATTGTCAATTGCAACGTAGCTAGTTAAGCTAAGAAGGCTTGCGTTTTTAAAAATAATAGTGAATTAACTTAACATGTATTTTATATGCAGTTTACACAACAAAAAAAGGATAGCGCGCCTAGCATGCCTTATTTTTAACCCAATATGTCTTCTTTTTGTTATATAATTACCTTTGCACAATTGTATTGAAATGGCCATAACTGAACAGATTTTATTATTCACATAATGTTCTTGTATTTAACATTGGATTTGTTTTTGCAGTTTTCAAGGTCAACCGGGTCAGTCAAGAAGCTTAAATTACTTCAAAAAAATGAAAATGTAACAATTTTTCCTTACATTGTCTGTAAATCATTATATACTTACTGTAAATGTTATTTCAACTAGTTATTTCATGCCAGAACATTTTTTATTTTACTTTTAGCAACAACGTAGTTCGAATGATGTTATTATGCAGATGCATGGGTCACAACCAGGCCTAATAACTAAAGCAATAACTTTGAATTCCGACTGTTTTGACACCTCCGGTTTTGCAGGTCAATCAGAATCTGAAATATTTAACATCGATATAGATCATATGGATAACAACATGGTTGAAAATAAAAATCTGGAGACTCCTCAACAAATCATTGAACGGCTTCAATCACAGCTCAAAAGTGCTAATACAGAGAAGCGGCGTCTTCGAAGTAATTTTAAAATGTTTTTTAAGCTTTTTGAAATAATTCAGTAATTTTTCATAAATTAATGTATTGATAATGTTTCTATCGTTTACTACCATAAGTAAAACGTACATCAAATGGATCTAACAACATGACTGATTTTGTGTACTACCTGAGTATGGATTAAATAAATACAGAATTTTGCTCAATTCGGGTTTTTTGTTGTAAATATTCTAATTACAATTTTTGTGTTTGGATCAGCTTAAGCAATTGGAACAAAATGATAAAGATATTTCTGAACCTGAGCGCGTTGATTTAGGAAACAATATTATTGTTGACCAATCAGTTTTACGAGAAATCAAATCAGATTACCGTTATCATCCTGGTAAATTCTTGAGAGCTATTATGTACAATACAGGAATCTTCACACGCGAAGAGGTAGCATTGTGTTCTGTGACGGGTCAAAAATGCAGGAATGGTCAGCGACCGCGCCTTGACCCAGTTCGATTTAAAACTCTCAGAGGTAATTACAAACTAGCCTTTATAGTGAAGACACGTCTAGACGGACATATGACATTATTAGGCCTTACTTTATTACTTGTTGTTTCATAGACGTGTGTTTAAACTGGTTGCCACGGCGGTGCCTATAGTTTATAAACAAAAAACTTAGTATATAATTCATGTTGCCGTTTTTTTAATTTTATTTTGAAATTAATTACAGATTATACAATCAAGGTCTGCAAATTAAAGCCCAACACTGGTCCTTACGTCAAATTTTACAGAACGATTCAAGATGTTTGTTTCGATGCTTGGAAATTTCTTAAAACGCATGGGTGATTATTAAACGTACACACTTTTCATTAAAATTGTACTCAAAATATTTATATTAGGTTTACAAAATATACATTATTTTGGCATATATTAAAGCGTGCGTAGAGTTTCAGAAGTAATTGGATTTTAATTGGTTAAATTATTTATATCATTAGTTCCCCGATTATTTACGATACATTAAACCATATTTATCGTAAAAATAGGATTATAGTTATTGTTTGTTTAGCCTATCAAAAAAACGATAGAATTCCACAGTTCCGCCGATCGAAAAATACGATCGGAAAAGGTCCCAAAATCGGACGACATATTTCGATGGCTAGAAACGATCGAAAACGGTCAGACTGTTTTGCGTGGGCTACCACCTGTTGTAGTCATATGAAATACTCGTTCTCTAAACATAATAAAATATGCAGTTGTATTTGCTGGTACATTTTCACTAAATTTGAATTAAATTTTGATACTTAATGTATTTCATCTAATACAGTCATCTTAAAAAGTTGTATTAAAACAATACAAAGGATAAGCTGTTGGAAATCTATATGGTGCAATTTCTGGTGCTAAATTTGAAAATAGTTCTCTAAGTTTTAAATATCAGTCATAGTTTTCTTTACAAGCTAAACCATTTTCACTATTCAATTTAATGTTTAGATAATTTACATTATTTAAGGATATAGAAGCATCTCAAACATTACAATGATCAAATACTAAAATATTTGATTTTTGACAATTTAAACGATTAGATTGAAATCCAACAACAAAACCTAGAATCTTTTCAGGTCCTAAAATAGGAGTTAAATTACAATCTTAAGTCATTGCTTGTAAAACTGGAAATGTTTTCATTGGTTTTATTATAAATTCATAAGGTATTTTGGGTTGGGTTGTAAGATAACCAGATATTTTACTAGACATTTCAGAATTTAGTTGAATATAAGGCATTCTTCATTTCAGAAAAGTAATATTGATTAAACTATCCACAACATCATCTGTACCACTAGTTTAAACACTAGATTTAAATATAGCATCATCATTAAGTACTTTAACAAAATCGACAGAAACTCTTGCTCTATATACTATTTTACCTCTGAATCCAAAGATATGTGAAAATAGAATTATAAAACGACCTTTACTGTAATCCTCTGCATTAAGATTGAATTTAAATAATAAATCATGTCTATTAGCAAATCAAGGGTTTTTATCAGTTGTTGCCAAATATTCATCATCATGTGAAAAATAGCATTGACCATGTTCTCTATTTGAACTAAAACCATCATTTTATTTTAATAATCCTTGAATTAAACTTACATGTCCTGGTCTGTTATACTGTTTAACCGTTGTATCTTCAAATGTTAAAAGCACCTTACTAACTAGAAACATAGGTTCATCATTAACTAATAATATTAACTCTGTGCCTGTATATTTTGCTCCATTTGACTTTTTTACCTAATTAACCTTAATTAAAAAGAAACTTTTCTTTAATAAAAAAAAGTTTTCTACATTATCAATGCTAATTGTAGTTGCTACTGATTCGTTCAGGTGTAATTTTTCTTTTTGTAAATAACCTTTAAATTTACAAAATTTTATTGCATCACTAGTAGTTATTGGATGTTCAAAATCCAAGTATTTCTCAATCACTTTTTGCGCATTCATTTATTAAAAAAAACAATTTGTAATTAATTTTTATATTTGGAATAGTATTCATTTGACTGCTCTATTAAACTTTTCCAAGGTGGATTAGTCTGCATATTTGAAAACATTGAATTTAATGCTATATGCTCTGTTTTTTTAATGTGTTTATTGAAATCTTGTCAATTATCATATTTTACATATTCTGTATATTCAGTATTTGTATTTATTTATTAATATTTTAGAGATAAATTAATTGTTATTTCTTCACCTCTAAAATTTATAAGATTACGTTCTTCATCAGTCAACCACACATTTATTTTATTAATATTTTTACATTTGAATATACTAGTTGTGTGGCTTCTTCAATAATTTTATAGCCTGGTGGTAATTTTGGTGTAAATGAATAAAAACACCTAGATGGTCTAGCACAAATAGAACATCCTGTCACTAAATCACAATGCACAAGTACTAAGTTAACAGGATTTATATCTACAGTTGTATCTTAAAAATATCTACCAGATGTTAGTTGTTTTGGTGTAAATACCAAAGTTTTTTCAATTGAATTACTTGTTGAAAAATCAACAATAAAACTTGAAGGAATTTCTTTTACATAATTTGCTATAGAAGTTTTTGGTTTAAATTTGCTAACATTACTTAAAAAATATCTTTATCTTTTTTCGTTATAACAATATAATTAACATCTAAACGCATTTTATCTTAGATTTTATTAGCAATACTATTAATTTTATAACTTTTTGTTTCTTAAGTAATATCAACAAAATTGTTACTATCTTTTAAACCATCTAAAATTATTATTTCTATCATCTATATTAGGTATTAAATAGTAGGCTTATATCTTTTTCAAAGCTGTTTGGGCTCCATTCTTGATAAAAATGGGTACTTCATAATAAACTGTAAGATTGTTTTCTTTTGTATGCAACATTATATCTGTTTCTCGTTTATTATTAAATATTTTGCTCTCATTATTTAATATTTTGATTTCTTGAAAAATATTGTCTAACAAGGGAACCACTCCAAGTGGTACACCCAGATTTTAAAATCACTAATTGTACAAAATTTGGCCACTTCTAAATAGTAGAGAACCAAAGTAACTCGATTGCACTTTGCGTTGTTTGGTCACAGTGGACCGCCAAAGTTTAAAAAAATTCAAATTTTAATATTTTGCGACACTTGTACTTCTACAGTTCTTGTCCGATTTTGATAAAATTTTGTTTTTGTGATCCTTAGGCTTTTTACTGAAAAGTTATTTCAGGATTTTGACAAATTCGAAAATTTTTATTTTTTTCTAAGAAATGAGTACATTTGAGGCTCAATTTTTTAACACCGTTTTTTCAAAAAAATAAAAATTTTAGAATTTGTCAAAATCCTGAAACAACTTTTCAGTAAAAAACCTAAGGATCACAAAAAACGAAATTTCATCAACATCGGACAAGAACTGTAGAAATACAAGGGTTGCAAAATTTTAAAATATGAATTTTTTTAATTTTTGGCGGGCCACTGTGACCAAACAACGCAAAATGCAATCGAGTTACTTTGGTTCTCTACTATTTAATAGTAGCCTAATTTTGTAGAATTGGTGATTTTAAAATTTGGGTGTACCACTTGGAGTGGTTCCGTTGTAAGACTTTTATAATGTTTTCATTATTCATTTACCATGTAATTTATTTATAAGTATAGGATATATATTTGTGAAAGCCTTTTCTGAAAAATGTGATTTAAATTTATCTCATATTTCAGTTGCTAATTCTATATCATTTTTATAAATATTTGTATGACCTGATTGTATATTAACTAGTGTGGTTTCTAAATTTAGTGCCAGAATATCTGAATCGTCTATAATAATTCGAATATTACTATGTTTTAGGCCTTGTCCTATTGTTGTTTTAAAACTTGCTTCATTTAATGTATTGTCGCTTTGGGACCTTTGTTTACCAATAAGATTATGTTTTTTACCATATGTTGATATTATACTACATTTTTTACTTTTTGAACTTCTTGGTCTTCTATCTTTAGTGTAACATGCTTTGGTTGTAAACATATTCCAAGCATATGATTAGGAATCTTAAGCATCATAATTACCAAGGCGTTGTCTTGTTAACAGTCTTCATAAACCAAAAGTCATTGGTCTTCTTTTTCCGTGTATTTGTATAAAAGTATCACCTAAATCTTGTTTTTTTTTATTTCCGATATAATAACCATCTGTGTTTTTATCGCCTGTAATTTGTAGTTTTATTGATAGAGCATCGTTTGCTAAGTTACCTTAATATTTTAAAGCTATAGGACCTTCATTTCATTTTTGATAAATAGGTTGTGGTACATTTTCAATTGCCATTTGTTCTTTTTTGTTCTTGTACGGATATATTTGCTAAAGCTAGATTTTCTGATTATAAATCGATTCCTTTGTTATATTTTTTCATTTTATTGTACTAGTGTTAAGCTTTAATTTTTAAATATTTATGCTTAATATTAACATCTTTTTTTAATACAGCTTATTCGTTTAAAGTAATATTAGCTTTGTTTTCTACTGTATCAGATATATTTTGTTTAGCTTTAATTATCGGTGCACATTTTTTTCTTGTTCTAATGTAAAAGCATCATCTCTTCTCTAAGAGTCTTTGGCCTGCTTTGTTTTAATACAATTTCTAAACAATATTGTCGCCGAGTACAGTAGGTGTGGGGGAAACTTGGAAAAATTTAAATGACTCGCAGGAATCTTATTTAAGATTAAAGCTGTAAGGAAAAGTTAATGTTAAAGCATAGGGTACTCTGTAGTTGTAGGATAAGACTTTAGTTTTAGTTAGCTATAGATATAGTAGGTATGTGGGTTCTTTTTACTTTTAAGTAGAACTTAAGCATGAGGCAGTCAAAGTGCCATATGTTTTTGTATGTTGTCATGTATTTTAGGGTGTATGCAATGTCATTGGTTAAGTTAGTGGGTCTAGCCAGATGTTGATTATATGAAGTATTAAAGATTTTGTGGGAAAGTCATGTTTGGTTTATTTCTAAGTTGTCATTTCCCTATAGACTTTAGTTTATTATGTACTTGCATGCTATAGTACTTAATATAGAGTAAGGGGAATTTAATGGAAAATCCTTCCATTTCCAGAAAGGCGCATTTGACATAATAAAATGTTCTATATGTTTGTCATAGCATTGGGTTAAATAGGAGATAGAACATTCTGCATGTGGAAACAGCAGTCTCAAAGTTTTAAGACAAAAGCCTGATGCGCAATTGGAAATGGAAGGAATTGATTTTGTCTTTTGTTGTGTCACGTACTTTTGCATATTTTAAAACTTTTCTCAACAAAAATGTAAGTCGCACCAGAAAGTCTACAACGAGAATGCATATAGAAAAAATGATTGCGCCGCAACTTCTTTTGTTCTCCGAGAGCAGTCTACGCTTACGTCCGTACCTTTTTGAGGAGAGCTATAAAAGCCCAGCCGAGCAGAATGCCTTTTCAGTCTTTGGACAGCCGCCTGAGGAAACTCTTTTAGTCTGAACCAAAAATTAACATTACGGCACATAGTACTATAAGTGAAAAGACAGTAAAGGACATTTGTTACTATTCTCATAGTACCATAGTGGGACAGTATATTTGTATTGTGGAGTGTGATAGACTTGTTGAAGCCTTGCACTTGGCTTAGCAAAGAAGATTGCCACCGACTATATTGAATTATTGGACGTGGGTTATCAAATAAGACTTTAGTTCTGCCAGATTTGCGCTAGTGGCGGACGTTTTTGTCAAATCTTTACTTTATAGATTACCATTGTTATTATTACTAAAATAGTAAGTACTGAGTATTATTACATACCTTGACTGCCGATAATTATAAAATATAGTGAATACAGTGTATATTTATTCGTGACCTATGATTAGTAAAGCCATAGTCTGGCTTATTGTATGGCCTTTACATTGGATGAATGGTACTGTGTTGTGATGTAGTCCGTATTAAACACAGTATTGAGTTATTTACACTGTAAAGACTGGGACTTGTGTGCAGTGTACTTATTTTGCATTTGGACATCCGGGACAGGATTTTAGTTTTGTCATCAACTATATTTGAGCTATTGAAGTGTTGCCGTCGCAAAAAATATAAAAGTTCATCTGCGTTTTTAGTATTTAAAGGTATAGCCCAACCATATTTAGAAAATGTATTAATTATCAAGTTAATAAATCTATATCCATCATTATCTTTTACCCATTTCTCGGGCATAAAAACTAAATCAGCCTGCCATATTGAATCTATACCTGGTGTATAATATCTTCTACGTTTAAATTTTGTAATTTTACTTAAATATTTAGTATATGTATCTTGTTTAGCTAGATATTCTTTTACTATTTTAAGTTTAAGGCCTGTTTTTCTAGCTAATTCATATATTCCAAAAATTACCGATGGCGATGAAACCAAAGCAGACCCAGGGGAAGGACTATAATGTGCTTTTTTGTATTCTATATAATTACAATATTAATTTCCAAAAACAAAAATAGACACCTTTTAACTACACAAAATAATTTATAAATGCAAGAAATTATCTAAACTTTTTTAAAATCACCTAAATTCTACGTTTTTCAAAAAAGGAAGCAATTAATTGCAACTACCACATAATTCAGCAATTATGCCGACTCAAGGGTGAGAAGCACTTATAAAGGAGATTATATATATTTAATATATATGCCTTGTTAGGCGTTCCACGCTTTATAAAATAATTAAATAGATTTTGCTTAAATGTAGCACCACTACAGAGTTCTTTTTAGAACTATATAGAGTCATAGAGAATTATCACAAAAATAAACAATGGCTAAAGCCGTTAGACAGTTCTTGCCGGCAAATCTTAACAGTCAATTTATTGCCTTTAAATTAAGGGGAGGTAGCCGTAAAAGAGTAAGTATTCGCAATTTCAATGCAGACTTGTAAATCTTAATAAAAAATGTTTCAGGCAAAAATGCCTCCATGCGATTTTTTTGAATTTCGCGCCAAATCTTAAAACCGAAATTTGGACACGTTAGTCAATGCAAGTACACATAAATGATATATCATTGAAACTGGAATGAATACGCAAACCTTTTTAACTTGTAGTTCCAGCTCAGATCATGATTAAGTTTTAATTGTAATTTAAAAACGTAAATATTGTTTTGTCAAAATTGACCGATGTTAATGCATGATATATCACTTTAAAGCCATTTAAAAATTAGGAAAACGGGTATTTTGTTTTAGGCTTCCAACGCATACAAAACGTTTTAGGCGGAATTTTCAAAACAATTGACGGTTTAAAAAAAATGGTGAACGTTTGTGAGTTAAATCAAGCAGATTCCGTTATTCAGATTCTACTCGTCGTTACCTTTCTAATGGTGTATAACACTTCGAAATGGGTCAAATATTTCGATATCGTGAAAAATTCAGTAAATTATGTAGATAGGTAGAAACAAATCCAGTTAATGGGATTTCACATACAGATTCTAGAATTTCATACAATTTTTTATCTTGATTTAGTCAAGACTTTTATAATCTAAGTCCTAGATATAATTTTGGTTTGATTACACTGTTGGTTACAACACGTTTTACTTTTTCACTAAATGTAGGATTTTCTATTACATCTATGTCTTTTAGTATTTTTATATCTGCTTTATGTTTATTATTTTTTTCTTCGTAAATACTATATGAAAAATAGTAATGCACTGCCGCTTCATCAATTTGGTCCACAAGTTTATCTCCTTTTGCTATTTTTTTTTAAACTTAGTCCCAGGACCCAAATAATTACTACCTGAATAATGTATTTCTTCTTTATATTTACTAATTTTATGAACTATATCACTGCCTTTTCTAGTAGTTTTTATACAATTACACTTTTGTGTATTACAGACTGTGCATTTTGGTTTTATCATAGTTCTAATATTTTAAGTAATTACCTGTTCGATTTCCTTATTAGGCGTTTTCACCTTGCATTTTATACAAATTATATAATTTATTTTTTAACGTTCATTTTATTTAATCATCCATCATGAAAACTTGATTGTCTGTGCCTTGCAACTTTATAAATTCCTACTGTACAACCACATTCACATGTTTTAGGCACACTTTCTTGTGCACTTAAACAAATTTTACATTCAGGTCTTAAACCTGTTTTTGTAGTACAGGTTTTTCTAAATTCATTTGGTTGTTTGGTTTCTTTACCAATTTTGCATTTTATATTTGCACTGTCTATTTTATGAGTAAAAAATTATTAATTATTAATCAAAAATCTAAATCTTTCAAAAGTCTAGAATATGAGAGTCTTAGTAAGGTTTTAATAAGGCTACTTGGGTAACGTAGCTTGTTAATTTTGTGAATTTTAAAAATGTTGCAGAAAATCACTAAATATGGTGCAAACTCATTGAATTCTTTAGGTTTTATGCTGCTTTCAAAAAATTGTCCAGGTTTTCTGGTTAAGTTAGGTAGTACTACTTGGGTTAAGTAGCTTGTCAGATTTGTGACTTTTGCAAAATGCTGAAAAATTAACAAATATGGTCAAAAAATAAAGATTTCTTAAGGTTTTATGCTGTTTTTGGAAAGTATGTCCACGGTGACCCACGTGCTACTGCATAATTTTTAATTTACACATTATAGTCATTTTAAAACGGAATTGCCTATTATTAGTCGTAAGGTGAAGGCTGAACCAGCGCGATGGCTTTCTTAAGAGATTAAAAAGCAGGTACATAGGAAAAACCACCTGAAGAAAGTAGCTGTCTTTAGTAAGTCAAATTAAATGTGGGCGTTGTAAAGGAAGTGTAGAAATAATGTAACGTACTAATTTAGTAAAGCTAAATTGACGCATTATTCCGAGACGTTTAGGCAATGCAAAACATCTAAAGAATCATGGGACACATTTAAATTTTTTATAAGTAATAAAATTAAGTCAAATTTGATAACTGAAATTAGGCATGGTTATGTTAGTCTTACGACTCCTAGTGATATATGTGATTCTTTAGCTGCATAATTGTATTTTTGGATTTTAATTATCAAACTTAAATTGTTGAATTCAAAAAGCTGTTACCTCCAAATTTATGTAGTAATTTTTAACAGTAACAACAAAGGATATTTTGGAATAAATTAGGTGCACCAAGGGTAGCACTGCTGCTGGTTTTAATAATGTTTCTCCTAATATAATCAAATTATGCTCAGCAAGCTTTGCTTCTATCATTGTAGATATTTGTTATCATGCCTTGAAAACAGGAACATTTTCAACCAATTGGAAAGAAGCTATAGTAACTCTTATTCTTAAAGGAAACTTAAATAAGTATTTTTTGACGTCATATCATCCTATTTCAAATCAACACTTCTTGTCAAAATTGCTGGAAGCAGTTATTTCCAGTAGAATAATTAAATTTGTTGAGGGTAATAACTTGTTGTCTAGATTTCAATTTGGGTTTAGAAAAAGCAAGTCAACAGTTTATTCATTTATTTCAGCAAATATTCAAAGCAATTGAGAATAAACTGTATACTGCGGTTCTATTTGTGGACCTTGAGAAAGCCTTAGACACAGTAAAACACTCAATACCGCTCAAGAAGCTTTTAGACAAGTACAATTTGCCTGTATATCTAATTTGAATTCTGTGTGATTATTTAGGAGGTCGATATTTTAGAATAAAATTAGGAACGTTTATCCCTAAAAAATATATGTTAAATATTGATGTTCCTCAAGGGAGTGTTCTTGGTCCCATCTTATTTATATTATTTTTGGACGAAATTTGTAATGCACCTAATACTCCTGCTTTGTATGCAGACGATGTTGGTGAAGTTTGTGATCAATCATTCTCTGTTTTGGTACAGCAGGAACATGAAACGTTTAGTTGTAAAATCAACAATTGGTGTATTACAAATGAAATGAAAAAGAATTACTCTATAACTGTGTATATGAATTTTAATAATCCAAGGTCTAAGAAGCATTGTATTTTTGATGGCATAACCTGTGAAAATCAATGTATCAATATGGTTGTATTATTTAAGTATTAAGGTGTGTTCTTTGACTGAAATTTAACTTTTAACTATCATGGTAACTATTTACTTAAGAAGATTGCTTTAAAGTGTTCTAGATTACTTAAATATAAAACCCACTTATCTTATCAGGCAACCTACTTATTTGATTCAGCAAAATCTCCCGCATCCAAAACAAGTCAAAGTTGAGGAAATAGTTAGAGTTTTTACTCAAAATAATGAGACAAAATATACACATTTAACATCCACCGGGACACACAACAAGTAAGCCATTTCCAACAACAAGTAAACCTACTCAAAAAATTGTAAAGCACAGACAAGCCCATAACCACAGCTCAACATACAACTAGACTAACCAACAAAACTTCAAAGTAAGGAGTACTACCGGGCCTGAGGGGAAATAACAGAAACTCCATTTCTATCCTCTATTTTTAACTATTTCGAAATGATAAAGTAAAATATACGGAAAAAAGAAACATTTAGCATACAAATGAACTGGAATGACGAAGAACGAAACACATTAAGGAATGAATTCGTTTGCAAGTTAAATGCTGAAACTTATTGTCAACTGTATTGTCTGCATCAAATCAAACCTCCCATTATTATTATCTCGGATAAAATAAGCACCAGTAATATAAATAGCAATTCGCCATACATTTTATTAAAGCTTGATTCCTATTATCATACAAAGTCGAGGTCCAGATCACACATTAATTCGCAAAGTGGCATAGCCATAGAACGTGACATTAAAAAAATTCCCTAGAAAAAGCTGTCTGACCTAACAGAACAGCGCCGACAAAAATGTTGTATTAGTCTAAGCCGTACTGATTTATCAGCAGCTTAACCATAGGCTACTGGCAAAGACTATACTGAGCTGCCATACAAAAGCTCCACACCTATCAAAGCGAGTAGATACCCGACATCACAGCGCCGACAGCAAGTATACTAGTCTCAGCCGTACTCAACTTTGTCAGCAGCCTATCCATAAGCTACCGGCAGAGACTACACTGAACTACTCCACAACAGCTAAACATCTATTGGAACGTGAAGATGCTCAACATCGCAACGCCGACAACAAGTGCACTTGACTCAGCCGTACTGATCTTTGTCAGCAGCCTGCCTATAGGCTACCGGTAGAAACTATAATGGATCACTCAGACTAGACAACCCTACCTCAAATTAAGCAATCAAATACCCGACATCAAAGCGCCGACAGCACGTTTACTAATCCCAGCCGCGCTGAATCTTAATCAGCAGCCTAATGACAGGCTACTGGCAAAGCGCTACGCCGTGCTGAATTTAATTCAGCAGCATACTTACAGGCTACTGGCACAGCCCGTGCTCTCTCAGATGCAATCCACAACCCACAACTTCTTCCAAAATATCCTCCTATGCCGAACACAATTAAAGACGGCAACCAAATTATCAGAACCCCCCTTCTCACGAAAGCCTATAAACACCAACAACTACTGAGGACAATAAAAAGCGCAAGCTACTATTTAAGGACGACCAAAAAGACAGCAAGAAGGCAAAACCACAAGAACTGACTGTCGATAACTTGCTGGAATTTGACAAAACTGAGAAAGGAAACGTAGCTAACGGCAACAAACTGAGTTTTCAGGACGTACTGGCAGCCATCACACAAGGTTATCTGGAAGTAACAACAAATTTATCAAAGAAAATAGCAACCACAGAAAGCAACATCCAGGAGTGAATCGACTCAATGGAACTGGCACTTAATGACAAGGTAGGGGTGCTATTATCACGAATACAAATCCTGGAAGAGGAGAACAAACTACTCAAAGCTAGAATTGTTACATTAGAGCAGAACCCAAATGGCTCCATACCCAACAACGAACTACAAAAAGACTCTTCAGAATGGAACTAGAGGCTGGAAAACTCAATCTCATAATAAATGGTATTAAAGTTCAAACAGAAAAAACCCAGGAAGCTCTAAAAACCCTAGTCACTACATTCTTTCATGACACTCTGAATCTCAAGACTATAGGCCTAGCCACGGTTAGAAGAATTAAAAGCAAAAGAAGCATCCCGCTGAACAAAGTATGTGTCACCTTTTACTCTTTTTAAGCCAAAAACACTGTGGTCGGGGCCATAAATAAGCTAAGGATGGCAAATGATTCAACATATTTTATCAATCCTGACCTACCGGCGGCAATTGCAAAAACAAAATTCGAGGAGCGCAAAGCTAAGAACGCAGCCAAGCCACAAGGCAACAACGTGGTAACAGACATTCACACTAAATAGGACAGTGGCGGGCGCATACATATAAAGCACATACAAAATAAACCGACTGTAAATAAAATCTTACACTGGAATGTAGATGGACTCATGAGAGACAAACAAGACAAGGCAGCAATAATTGTACAAAATGACGTGGATATTTTTTGTTTATCTAAAACCTGGATTTCTGAACTTAATGACGACTTAAAGAAACTTTTGAATGACTACACCATTATCTTGACCCCTGCGGTGGGAGAACGACGCAGAAAAAGTGGAGGACTTATTGTTGGAATGCAAAATAACATAACAATGTTATGCAAACTAATCTACTAAGACCGTTACAAGACTGGAATTGAATATACGCATGAAGGCAAACAAACTTTTGTTATCTTTGCATATACACCGCCAATACCTAAATTCGATGACGAGATCGACAACCTCATTACAGACACGCCACGAATAAAGAAACAGAGATGCCTGCTCATGGGTGACTTTAATTCCAGAATTGGAAATTACAAGAACGTATCAGACCCTGCACTAATTTTTAGAAGGACCAGAAACTTATCAGACACACACATAAACAAAACAGGGAAAAAACTTATCGAGCTAGTGAACGCCAATGACCTAATAGTCTTGAATAGAAAAACTTCCTCTAATCGATCTGGTACACGCAAAACAGTGTTACTAAGCTGTGTAAAATTGTGCACCAAGATTGGCAAGAAACGACAATTGAATATACATGTAAAAGAAACCTTACCTTTATCTGCTTCGCGTACATACCGCCAACACCGGATTACGATGATAAAATTGACAACCTTTTCAAGGACATCCCTCACCGAAGCAGTTATAAGTGCATTCTGATAGGAGACTATAACAGTAGAACGGGCAACTTTAAGAACCTATCGGACGCCACGCAACATTTTGGCAAAACCAGAAACTCGTTAAACCCGATTACTAACAGGAGAGGAAAAAAGCTAATAGAGCTTATCACGGAACATGAACTTATAGTGCTAAATGGAAGAACCCCCTCTAATCAGCAAGGCAACCATACATACATAGGGCAGGACGGCAGTATCCTTATTGACCTGTGCGTTTGTAACGACAAGGCGATTAACCAAGTAGAAGACTTCTCAATAATCAAAAGTTTAGAATCTGACTGCCTCCCAATTTTGATTAAGTTTGCTCAAAGCACTAAAACAAAGACATATGCCCCAGGTGTAGTGGAGGACAAAAAACAGTTGAACAAATAGAAGGCCATGGACTTTCAGATGCAGCTGATAGAGGATAGTAAAGACTTACACTTCAACCACTGCGGCTTCAATACCTTCAGCAATCTAGTCTATTATACTGCGACTACAGTTGGAATGCGCATTAAGACCAATGCTAACATGATGTAAAATCACGGTCCTAAGTAGTTTGACAAAGAATGCAACATAGCCAAACGAAATGCCCTTTTTCTGCTGCACAAACATTAAAAGAATGCACTGCATAATCGTGATACGAATGACAGCCTCAATAACTTAATGCAAACCAAGAATAAATATTGAAAACTCTGCCAGGACAAAAAGAAAACTTTCTTTGACTAAGTATAAAACAAAATCCACAACTGTAAAGACTCCTCCTGTAAAGGATACTGGAAGGCAGTGAACATGCTAAGAGACAAAAAGTATGGTTACAAAACAAACGATATCACTAGATCTTAGTGGGATGCGCACTTTCGATCCGTTTTTGAAACCCTAGACACTGACATCATAGAAGTGTGCAACCCTTACCGTCAAACCTCACTATTTAACCCTGCCTTACTTGACACTGTAGGAACTATTTAAAGAAATTAAGAACCTTGCTAACAACAAACCCCCGGGAGCAGATGGCATACTTAACGAAGTATGGAAATATTTGGACGTCTTATCTTATGAACACTTGCTTCTACTACTCAACACAGCAAGAGTTGAAAACATACCAACAAGCTAGGCGGAAATAATAGCAGCACCAATCTTTAAGAAAGGCGACGCAGAGCTACCTAGTAATTACAGGCCTATCGCCCTAATTAATACAATCACCAAGATGTACACATATGTAATGTCAAACAGGCTAAACTCATTTTGCTTTACAAATCACATAATATTGAAGAATCAAGCAGCCTATAGAAAAGGAAAAATCTGTATGGGCCATATATTTGCGCTTTACTCTTGCATCCTAAAACAGCTGAATAGACCAGCCCTCAAGAAGAAATGAAAACTGTATGCGCTGTTTGTGGACCTGAGCTAAGCTTTTGAATCCATCAAAAGAAACATGTTGTGGTGTAGGCTAGAAGAAGCGGGCTTAAGTGACCTGTTTATATCAACAATCAAAGAACTTTACGATTTGGCTAAAACCAGAATGAGAAGCAAGGAGGGATACACGGACATAATAAAAGTGATAGGAGGAGCCCTGCAAGGTGAAACGTTGTCGCCTACTCTCTTTACTATATATATTGACAAGATCACTGAAATACTTTAAGCAAGCAATATACAAGGAATTTAGATGCTCACTATTGAAGCACGTATCCTGCTTCACGCAGATGACATCATCCTCCTTGCATTTAACAAACTGGACTAACAATTGCAAATAAACACACTGAGCAGCTTCCTTAAAAAAAATGACCTAACTGTCAACTTGTCAACAACCAAGGTCATGATCTTCCGCAAAGGCAACAACATTAGCAATACCATCAAGTTTAAATGGAAAAGCAAACCGCTTAAGATTGTTAGCCAGTACATCTATCTTGGCGTTCCTTTCACGCACAGTGGAATATTTAATGTGGCAAAAGATCACTTCTTTAGAAAAGCAAGACTAGCTCAAGCCAAGCTATTTGACCTCGTCTACAGGCCAAAAGTGAAAGACATGAAAATACATGTAAGGCTATTCAAATCTCTTGTGAGCTCAATCTTGATGTACGCTGCTCCTCTCTGAGGATTACGCTATAGCAAGAAACTAAAAACCTTTCAAACAATGTTTTTAAGACGGCTTACGGGGTGACCCAACTCAACACCAGGATACTACCATAGATTAAAAACAGAAGCACAAAACATTAGGATGCAGCAATTTAGAGCACTACTGACGTTCCTTGTAAATACAATCAACTCTGAGGAGAATAGTATCACCAAAAACTGCTATAATGAGATATTACGGATAAAAGCCACAGATCGTATATATAACTGGATGGAACAAGTTAAAAAGATCTTTGCTGATGCTTTCCTGGAAGGAACGCTCTAGAATATGAGCAGTGAATATATAAAGCAACATAAAGCTGTAATATTAAAGAAGTACCGACTTAGCTCTATAAAAAAGGACGTACAAAGAATGCAACGTTGCAGCACAATGAAATACTACAGCCGCTTAAAGACCCACGCTCTAAGATCGGACTACTTTGAGATGGGATTAGCCTGGAACACTGTAAAATTCATACTGAATCTTAGATCTGGCCTGCCTAGAATTGTCCTTAGAAGAAACGTCATTAACCTTAACGGAATGAACAGGCTATGGTAACAAGTGAAGACACCTGACTGCGATCTGTGTTTGACGGAAGAGAAAGACACCTTCCACGTAATGCTGAATATTACACACTACGCATATCCAAGAACTAAATTTCTTAGAAAAATAAGCGACGCAAGACCAACTAGGAAGAGTTTTATGGAACAAGTTTTCTACGAATATCACAACGCCGAGGGATTTGAACTACTCTTTAATTTCTTGGGATACAGCCATAAGGACTCGAAACTTCTACTACGGATGCATCGGAGAGGACTGACTCACACCCTAGCCCACCCCCCCCCTTTACTCCCTATCAAGCTACAAATGAATCTTTTTTTCCTACCGCAACACACAAAGGGGAATACTCTACTACTACATTTACATTATTTATATTTTTTTGTAACATGACTCAAACAATGCCTACCACATACAAGGATAATTACTAACATGCTCTCTTTTTAGCCACAAAAATCAAGAAATGACTTTATACGTATACTTAATCAAACATATTTATTATCATACCAAACCGAGGATTCATTACTTCTGTAAAGTCAAACGTGTAAATAACGAATGTTGTATGGCTGCGGCCAAATCGTTTCAATGAATAAATTATTAGTAAATAGATATATTGACCCAAAACTGAGAGGAATTGTATTTAAATCGCTAGTTTACTCCCAGCTTGATTATGGGTTGCCTATCTGGGCAAGTGTATGCAAGTCAGTACTGAATATGATTCAAAATACGATTGACCATTATCTAAAATGTTTAAGTCTCAAAAGTAATTGTTTTAACTTTATATCTCGTAAGCAATTAGGTAATTCTAGGCAGAAAGTGTCTACACTAATTGATATGTCCAAGCTATATGAGATGTTTAGTTTGCTTACAGTGTCTGAAAGAATTGTGTATGTTATTGTATCTACCACCAGATCCATACTTAGGCAGCATGATAAACTTGGCTGCTTGCAAAAAATAGCTAATACTAGAAATATTGTCTAATTAAGAAGTCATAACTGTAGTCTTCGTGCTTTAAGAATATCCTTCTTCTACTACAAATCATATTAGTATAGGGCAGTTTCAGCTTGGAATGCGCTACCTCTGTATATCCGTCAGCTTAATTGCTATGATGAATTTCAGTTTAAAGTTAGTAAATAGCTGTTGTGTAGTCAGTAGTGATAAAGTGTAGGTTCTGGCGCAGCAATGAGCTACGACAATCATATTCATTTACATATAAAAAACTCTAAATTTTTACCATTTTTAGCATAAATATACAGCATTTTAGGTTAATTCATTACAAACTAAATTTGTAATACAGTGTAGGTTATGGCGCATAAACACAATGCCTACGACTACTTGCATAAAAAAGAATGGAATATTATTGGATGTAGGAGTTTGACTATTATATATGCTTAATATTATGAAACCTCCTATTGACTGCAGCCTAATTAAATACGTTTTTATTTTAGTTTTAAACGGCACCGCTAGATGTCACCATGAACTCATACAAATTTGGCGATGACATATTTCTTGAGAGGTATTTTTTGAATGCCAAAAATACAAACAAAAAAATCAAAAACCAACTGCCATTTGCCTATGGATATTTACATGCTAAAGGCAGTTGGTAATAAAATGCAAAAAAAAGATGCAAATAACTAACCAAGAACTAAATCTTCAAATCTCTAGTTAACCTAACCTAACCTCGCTTAACCTAGCTTAACCTAGCCTAACCTAACTTAACCAAGCTAACCTAACTTAGACTTGCCTAACCTAACTTAACTAACCTAACTTAACTAACCTAACCTAACTTTACCTAACTTAACCAAACAGGGTCTTTACCCTGCTCATTATAGAGGCTAGAACTCCGTTTAATCTTAACCCAACTACAATTACAACTGCAATTTACAATAACAGTTGCAAATAACTAAATCTAACCATTTTGAATATTACAACCACAGCACTTTAACCACGTTGAATCAGTTTTTATACTTGATATTAATGCTGTTAGTTGTTTTAGTGGGTTAAGGAACTTTACTTTGTTCCTTTTTATTTATAACCTCAACCTATCTTAAGCATCCTGAGCCTGTTTTAATTTTTCATTACCCTCAATTTAATTTCTGTAGCATTCCTTGAGTTGTTTTTTGTATGTGTCAATTTTCTTATTTTTTGTAGCTATAGCACAATTAAATTCTTGTTTCCTAGTTTTATTTGTGTGAATTTTGGTTTCCTATTTTGTTATTTCCCTTTCAAACTGTGTCACTATATTTTCAATTTCTTAACCTGCAATTTCTGCTGATTCCGTTTCTAAATACTTGATCTTAGTTTCTAAATCCTCATATTTTTTGTGTTGCATTTGTAGACAAAATTCAATATGCTTTAATTTATTATCCTGCATCTGCGAATCACTGTTCAAAGCTTTAATTGTATTATTCTGCATTTTCAAATCACTGCTTAAAGTTTCAATTGTACTTTTCTGCATTTGTGAATCACTGTTTAAAGCTTTAATTGTATTATTCTGCGTTTTCAAATCAATTTTTAAAGCTTTAATTGTACTTTTTTGCATTTGTAAATCAGTGTTTAAAGCTTTAATTGTATTTTCCTGCATTTTTAAATTACTAGTTAAAGTTTTAATTGTACTTTTCTGCATTTGCAAATTACTGGTTCTAGTTTTAATTGTATCTTTCTTGATTTGCACATTACTGTTTTAAGGTTTAAGTGTATTGTCCTATTGTAATTCCTGTTTTTCTAAACGCTTTATTCTATTTTCTAAATGTGTATACTGCCTATCACACACTAGCATTTCCTGTCGTAGTTGTTGAGTAATTATTTCATAATTATGATAAGGATTTACTTTGGGTTCCTGAATATCCTTTTCTTCTATACTAGCCTCTTCCAGTATAGCTTTTTCTAATACAATAGCCTGTTCGACTATAGTGTTTTCTACTACCATGGCCTTTTCTACTTTAATAACCACTTCTACTACAGCTTGTTCTTCTAAGATAGCCTCTTCTTCTAGAGCTTTTTCTACTACGATAGCCTGTTCTACGATAGCCTGTTCTACTACGACAGCCTTTACTAGTTCTACAGATTCTTCTACCACGATAGCCTTTCCTTATTCTACAGACTCTTCTACTACTATAGGCTTTTCTAGTTTTGGAGATTCATCGATTACTATAGCCTGTCGTAGTTTTAGAGGTTTTTCCATTTCCATGAGCCGTTCTAGTTTACGAAGTTATTTCATTTTAAAAGGTCTTTCTAGTTCAAAAGATTCCTATTTTTCAAAAGGCCCTGCTAGTTCCAGATATTCTATTTCCATAAATTCTTCTATTTTCATAGCCCCTTCTAGATCATAAGATTCTTCTATTTTCATAACCTTTACTTGTGCTGGAGATTCTTCTATTTTCATAGCCTGTTCTGTAAAAGTTATAGGTTTATATCTACTAGTTTCTGCATCTAATTCTATATCATCTACTTCTTCTATAGTTGCAGGAAATCTGAGAAGACGTTGTTGTTGTGCGAACTGGTTTGCTAATTTGTTTGCTAATTCAGTTATAATTCAAGCTTTGTCTTTGTCTGAAGCATATCTTAAACCACCAAACACATATGAGCTCATTGCACTAATATTATACCAACATAAGTCTCTAAGCATATTATCATATTCAAGACCATCATAATCACGAAAAGAACCAAGAAAAACAATATTAAATAACTTTGAGTCATTATCAATAACATAAGGTCCCGCTCAAATAATTAATTTCATTGGAATAGTAGCTGTTAAAAATTCAGGTAATCTATTTAACCTTTGTATAAAAATAACTTTTAAAAAATATATTCCATCAAGCTCTTCACCTACAAAATTCTCTTCTATACGTTTTACAACGGAACCAAAATTACCACTCAATTAATGGCGTAATTATATACCACTTTACAATTTTTAGGAACCTTTATGTAATGTCGTTCTATCTCAACATAAATAAACGGTTGATTAAAATTGTAATTAACCTTACCTGTTGTGTTGTGGTCTTCTGGGAACACAATGCGTAACTTATTGTCAGCATATTGTAATGTATTATCAATCAACGAAGGCCAACAAAACATATTACCAGACACATGCACCTATTGGAATACAATCATAGGTACATAAGTGTCTAAGAATATGATAATTCTCACTAAGAACATCATAATTATTATTCGAATGAACAAAAACAAAATATTAGAAGTTTGCGTTATTATCAATAACATGAGGCCCCCCTTGCATCAGCATTTTTAGGCGCATATAACCTGTTAAACATTCCTGCAGTTTTTTAACAGTTTTTATTAAAATATTAATTAAATGATATGTGTCACGATCATCTAAACCCCCAAATTTCTCTTTTATATCTTTTAATCTCAACATAAATAAATGGCTCGTCAACAATGTGATTAACCATATCTATCTTGTTGTGTTCTTCTAGGAACAATAAGCGTATAGCAAGGTCTATATATTGTAATGCGTTATTACCTACCTTATGCCAATACAACATATCGTCAATATGTCGCGCCATATCATAAATATAGAGTTTTACAACTATTAGTAATTATAATTTAATAACAGTAATATTTTATTAAATTATAATAACTAATAATTAAGTTGAATTTGCTTATTAAAAAATAGTAAACTTTGCAAATCAAAAGACTAATAAAAATGTGATTAACTAAAAAGGAACTTTTTATCACCAAAACAAAAGTTAACCATATGTGAATAAACAATTAAATGCTTATGTAATTATAACTACCTATTATTTTACTATAAAGGCCTAAAAAATGTAATAAACTAAAAGATACTTAATTTGTTTTAAGTAATTACTAGTTACATTACCAAATTACTATAAGCTATAATTTTAGCTATATAGGCTTTAAAAAACGTAGTGAACTGAAAGATACTTAATTTGTTTTAAATAATTACTAATTAAATAAACGAATTACTATGAGCTGTAATTTTGACCATATTAGCTTTCAAAACGTAATAAACTAAAAGATACTTAATTTGTTAAAAATAATTACTAATTAAATTGAACAAATACTATAAGCTATAAGACTATATTAGCCTTAATTGTTTAGGTCCTTAAAAAGACTGGTTTATTTACACAATTCACTTAATTTTAATATTAAATTAGTTAAATCTGTTCTTGAATAATTTTGTTTTTAAATTTATTTAATTTGAGTTTTACAAAAGCTGTATTTTCATATTAAATTATTCTGTAATCAGATTTGTTTTAATGTTTTTGTTTTTGATTTATTTAATTTGAGTCTCACAAGAGCTTTATTTTATTAGTTGAGTTTTTCTAGATGCAGACTTGTCTAGAACTTGTCAGTTGCTCACGTGTAAAGATAAATACTATAAAAAAAACAAAAATGTATTTATTAGTAAATTCGTAGTACATAGGATTTTTTAAATGCAGTTTCAAACGGTCAAATTTAGGTCACAACACCTATTTTAAAAGTTATTTATCATTTAATACACTTAAATAAACATTAAATAATAGCATTATTATTGTTTTCTACTTGTGTCGAGGTGAAGCAACAGTGTATATTTTTTAGAATCTCAAAACAGAGTTTTAGTTCTGAGCTTTTTTTTTAAATTATAGCGCCAAGGTAGTTTCAGCCCTTAAAAAATTAATAAAATTTAGGTCATAACATCTGGACTGTAGAGCATGCAAAACTGTACAATAACTTAATTATTTAAAATTTTTAAGTCAAACAGTTGCGTTTTAATTCGAAGCCAATATGTTAGTTGGTAAATACAATAAGATTAAAAACTAAATTTAACCTTCTGTTATCTGTACATACAATAAAAACAAAAATATCTATAACCTTCACACTACATTATTATTTTTTGTCATGCAATTGAGCACAAAAACATCACAAAATTAAAATATTAAATTAAAAACTCACTTAGTGTAAAGCGGAATCGCAATAGGTGGATAATTCTCAAATCCAAATTTTAAAATTATTTTTTGGCAGAACTGTACACAAAATGTAAATAAAAATTGTTATTAATTTTGTATTATTAAATTATTGATCAACACGCGATTTAGCACAATAATTATGCAATATGAAAATATTAGATTGAAAACTTACAAAGTGTTAAGCGAAATCGCAATAGGTGGATGATTCTCCAATCCAAAATCCAAAACTATTATTTAGGGAAAAACCTTAAGTACAATAAAAATAAAAATTAGAATGGACTTTTAATTGCTCTATAATTGAACTACACGCAATTCTGCACAATAGCATTACAAAATTAAAGTTTAAAATTAAAAACTCACACAGTGTAAAGCGGAATCGCAATAGGTGGATGATTCTCAAATCCATATTTTAAAATTATTTTTTAACAGAGCTGTACACAAAATTTAAATAAAAATTGTTATTAATTTTGTATTATTAAATTATTGATCAACACAGGATTTAGCACAATAACATTACAATATAATGTTATTAAATTGAAAACTTACACAGTGTAATGCGAAATCGCAATAGGTGGATTATTCTCCAATCCAAAATCTAAAATTATTTGTTTGGGAAAAACCTTAAGTACAATAAAAATTACTATTAAAATGGACTTTTAATTGCTTTAAAATTGATCTACATGCAATTCTGCACAATAAAATTACAATATCAAAGTATAAAATTGAAAACTCACACAATAATAGTTGATAGTAGAGATAACAAATCAACATTCTAATATTTAATTATTTTATAATATAAATTTTTATCACGTTTATACATTTTTCAGTCTTTTAATTTACAAAGTAATATTTTTATAATGAAGTTAAAATGTTTACTTACTTTTAAATTTGATTGTCGGTTTTTTAATTCCAATAGCTGGATAGAACAAGCAATTGTTGTATCAATCAATGCACTTTTCACACAATATGTAGAACTTAATAATTTCACAAGGAATTTAAAGGAAAGAATGTAACACTGCGGACCATATGGTGAACAGAATACTTCTAAACTGACGGCGTGCAATATTTTTGAATCTTAGAGCGTAAAGACTGTACTTGGTCCCACTAAGTAATAGCATATTGCTAACTATACAATTAAACAATTAATTCTTTAAATGCTTGAATTATATGATTTACAATAATGAAGTATAGCGATCTAGGCAATTAAAATGGCAAAGAATAATATACTATTACTAGTCGCGTTACTCGCGTATTTTAACGCCCATCGGTTTTAATGCTATTATAGGGTTATTTTTACGAAATAAAAAATATTTAAGCATGTACATATTAGACAATGATGAGTTCTATAATATAACATAGTTTAAAATAAAAACTTGAGTTTTTAGTAACGTTTTTTGGCGGTTTTTAGTGTTTTTGGGTTTTAGGGCTGTTAATTAGTAGATTAAATAAATGGGAACGTAGACATTGTTAACTATTGCATCGTCTGTCATATTGAAGCCAACAACTTCCAAAAATGTCTAGGTATTGACGTTTTTTCGGTTTTTGCCGTTTTACATTTTTTGTTTGTTTTTTAATGAAATAATTGTTTTTCAATGTATTATTGAAGACAAATTAGCTTTACGTCATCAGTTTTAATGATATCATATTATTAATAAAGTTCACTAGGTAGACCATGATAAATTAAATGCTTACCAATATTATTTTCTAATTGTTTTGTTAGCATTTTAACACAGCGAGCTGGTAAATAAATATTATAACAAGTTGTAGCATTAATATCTATACGTAGTTCAACTAAATTTTATTTATTTTCTTCAGATTGTACCACTTTACATTCCAAAATAGGATATTTCTCTCCGATTTGTAACTCACTTAATTTAACATAGCTGCAATTTTCCATTTTAATTTTAATACGAATAAATTTTTAAGTGAAATTCTAATGCAGTTAATCATTAGTCACAACTATATGAAATAATTACTAGGAATATAAAAATTGTTTAGGTTATGTCTGTATCGCGTTCCACTAACATTTTAAGTTAAATCAATAGTTATAAAGAAATAGTCCTTTTTCCAACCTTTTTAATTAATCTGCGTAAATTTTTATGAGTCCATATCTATAGCAATCATATTACTATGTAAGTTTTGTATATGCTTATTAGATGATGTAAACAAAATAAAAAAATGAGAATTCATTCTTATAGATCTCTGATACAATTCCAAATATGACTGACTAAGATAAAATACAGGGATACTATTATGTCCACCTCTTGTAAAATAACTTTTCATTATATCTTGGTTCTTACGATTCATTACATCGTCAAAAACTATGAAGCTTTTCAATTAAGAATCAACCTCTTTAGGATCTCGTATAGCATCTTCTGTATTATAGGTCGATATACTAATTTTATTTTTCTCTTGAATATTTAAATTTTTCCTACTCTTTCTATTAGTTTTAGTTTTTACTCACATACACTATTTTTACTTATTTCATTTTGATGTTTAAATAAACTTACAACCCCTTGTTTTTATAGATTATTTTTAAATGCTTTGATAATTATTTGATATGTGTCCTGTTGAAGACTATTTCCTAATAAATTAAATAAGTTTAGTCTAATATTACTTTTTGTAATAGTAATTTAATAACTAGACAGCTCTTTCCAAAATTACTTTTACTAACTACTAAAGACCCAAATATATTTGAAAACAAAAAATTATGGTTAAATTTTTAATTTTTATTTTGAACAAATATTGTTTTATTAGTGATTTTTCACGATCTTTATTTTTAATAATTTTATATCAGGCCAAAGGCCTTCCGAGGACTTAGTCCGATATACGAGATTCAAGCCTTATAAACTAATTATCCAAACTTTTTATTTTTTCATCTTGTAAAGCATTAAAATTTTTGAAATTTGTTAACTTGATGCTAATATCTTCTAAAACAACAGTACATCTGCTGTTAAGGCGTAAATGTGTAATACATGCACCCATTTATATAATATTTAAATAATAAAAAGAAAGAATATTATTAAAATAATAGATAACAAATTGCTTAACATTTTTTAACATCTGTTTTTTATAAAGATTTGATTTTTGATGGCTTACTATTGTAATTCATCATATCCTACTGTTCACACTCACTTCACTTCGCACTCACATGTTTGAGGTTGACTTAATTTTTGTCTTAAACACAATTTACAATCAAATCTTAGACCTATTTTAGTATAACAGTGTTTTCTGAATTCGTTTAATTGTTTTTCCTCTTGGCAAATTTTTCCTTTTTGGTTATCCATTTATTTAGAAAACGTTTTTAACTAAAAACCTAATCAATATGAGGTTAATTATATTCGTTATCGTTATGTTAGCGTTATCAATGTATTGATGTATCGATGATCGATGTATCGTCGATAAATGATAACTTATTGATTATATTTCCTTATTATTATGACCTAATTCAAAATTATTTGTAAATGTGTTTTAATTATTTGGTTGGTTTTTTGTTTACTGCTAAAAAATATTTTTAATAAAATGATGGTAAATGTAAAACGTAAAACCTGTGAAAAGCAAATATAAAAAAAAAATTTGGCTGACTATGATAAATCTATTGCGCATGCAAATATACTGACATATGGTTGGACGAAACAAGAATGTAAAGTATGTTATTTTAAAGTAGCTAATTATTTTAAACATTGCAATACTAAAACTCATACTTAAAATGAAAACAAACAAGCTCCTACACCTAAAAAACAATTTTAAAAAGCGTTTAATCTATATTTCTTCATAAAATATTGGTATAAATGTAAACAATCAAAAACACAAAGAAGAATAAATCATAACAAATAAAAGATTAAAACAAGATATTCTGTTTACAAATAAGAAATTTATTATGTTTAAATCTGACGAATCTTTAGAGGGTACATTTCTGACGTTGAGTTTAGTTTATAAGAAAACTAATGTTTAAAAAATAATAAATTTATATAAACAAATTTCAAATAAATTGTATGATATATTTAAAAAACAAAATAAACAAATAAAAGTACAATTAGTATTGAAAAGGACTTTAAGCACACTTATACCGGCAACAGAAAAATGTAAATATAAGAATATGCAATATGCGTCTAATAGTCAAGTAATATTGAAGAAACAAGATATTATTGAATCTGTTAATAAATGTCTAGTTCAGCTCAGAAATATTGCTAAAAACAAAGAAAATAACAAAGCATATTATCATTTACATAAAACTAATAAAATTAATTTTAAATAATTAGAATATAAACCTTTATAAGGATCATCTTTTATAAAATTGCCAAAATGGGCATCTAATAAAAAAAATTGTTAATATAGAAAATTGAGACATAAATGCTTTAAATACTGTATGTTATATCATATACATCAAACAAAAACAAACGATCCTCAACGAGTTAAAAAATATAATAATTCTGATTAGAATAATGATTTTAATTTTACTGGAATACAACTTTCTGTAACTATCAATGGTATAATAAAGTTTAGATTACAAAATGATGTGTCTATTATTATTTATATATTGAAAGAGAAAAAGATTATAATTTATGATACTTGTTTACATAAAAATAGAAAAAAAAACCATGTTAATTTACTTTTATTAACTAATGACAAAGGAAACAGTCATTATGTTTATATCAAAGATTCATTAAAATTAGTTAGAAATCAACTAACAAAGCATGAAGAACAAGTTGTTATTTGTGATGGATATTTTAACTATACTAGTAATAAAGAAACATTACAATTACATTGTTCGGCCTGTAATAATTATTTTAAAAATAGTAAAGCAATCTTTTAAATGCCTAAAAAAGACAGTAAAGACAACATTCTAAAATTTAGGAATTTTGAATGAACAATAAGAGTTCTATTAGTGTATTATGCAGATCTTGAATCTGTATCATACGATTAGAAACTAGTAATAAAGTAAAACATGAATCTTGCTCTTATGCTTTTGTTAGTATTAGTCACTATAATATTATTAGTGTATTTAAAAATATACTCAAGTCAGTAAAAATGACACAGTTGATAAATTTATACTCGCGTTTTGTAATGAAGGTTATAAATTAGATGAAATATGTAAGGAAAATTGGCAAAATTGAAAATACTTACATAATTTAATAATAAAGAAATTATATTTCGTAATAGTACTGTGTGTCATTTTAGTAAAAAGGGCTTTATTGATGATGAATTGAACTATAAAGTTAGAGATCATTGTCATTTAACAGGCGAATTTAGATGTGCTGCTTATAATTTATGTAATTTGAATGTAGAAACCTCTTTAAATATTCCAGTGTTCTTCCATACCAGATCTAGATATGACTTTATATTTTTTGTAAACAAACTGTATGCTGCAAGGTTTAATGTAAACATTTTACCTAAAACAGAAGAAAAATATTATTTTATATCACTTGAAGTAACTAATACTAGTATAAAATTCACATTAAAAGACTGAATTAAATTTTAACCTGCATCTTTAGATCAGTTAGCAGCCAATTTAGAAAAAGAAGATATTTAGAATTTTACAATTTTATTATAATATTATTAAAATGAACCTGAAGAAATTTAAAAAAATTTAACACAGAATAGAGTCTTTGCTTATTCATTTTAAGACTCTTTTGAATAGCTTGAAAGTAACAGATATCCTACTTAAAGGCAGTTTTATGATGAGCTAAAAAATAAAAATATTTCAGAAGAAGATTATAAAAGTTGTGAAAAACTATGGAATGATTTCGAAGCTAAAGTTAAAGCTAATAAACAACAATATCAATTTAAATATTATATGGAAATGTATTTACCATGTGATATTTTATTACTAGCTAATGGTTTTGAGTCATTTAGAGATTTATCGTTACAACAATATGAATTATGATTCATTATGATCCTGCTCATTATACAACAACGCCTAGATTATTGTGAGGTGCTATGATGAAAATAACTGGAGTTGCAATTTTACTTCTAACAGATAACGATATGGTACTAATGTTTACAGAAAGAACAAGGGGTGGTTTATCAGGAATAATGAATAGAAATGTAAAAGCTTATAACGAATTTAAGCCTAATTATAATCCAAAAAAAGAATAATCATATATAGAACCAGTTGATGCTAACATGTTAATTAGTGATGCTATGTCGTTAAAGTTACTAATTATTAAGTTAAAATGGTGTACGGATCATAAAATTATTGATTTATATAAACATATAACATAATTAGATATTGACAGTGATATTGGATATACGCTACTTTCCTTGAGGTAAATACGCTAAAATTAGAGTTGTCACGATTTATAGGATGAGTAAATGTCAGTTTTTACATTTTTATGAGATATGTAATAAAAGTCGTAGAATAGACAGTTTTGAATGCTTTTTGGTTTTATTACTGTGTTTAATTAAAGGTGAGAATCAATAGACTATTGAAAAGTCTAATGAGAATCACTAGAATATTGAGAGTTCTAGTGAGGCGACAAGTCTCAGTGGCTAGTGCTGTAGTGAAAAGCTAAAAGACGAATGGCAATTGTTAGTTAGTTGACTTTTGTATTTATAATAAAGTAGAAGGGAAAATATTACAATATTATTTTGTCATATGAGGAAAAATAATTAAATATTAGTTATTCTACGTGTCACGGTGTGACTTAAATCTACGTGGACATAAATCTACGTCGACATTATTATTATAATTAGATCATAATATAATTATAATACAAGGCGAAATATAATTATTTCTGTGCTGACGTGTTGTCCAGTTTCCTATAATATTTGATACATGAA